>CDEZ01022057.1:0-40518 GCA_000826365.1 Acanthamoeba royreba | reverse complement strand
GCACTCAAGTTGCTTCGAGGACCCAACGAAGCTGATCAGCGGGCCACGTATTCATGCCTTCAATGAATTCTTTGTGGTACACAATTAAAATCGTTTTGTGTCAAGGTGCTACGTTCAAATCGGCCTGGGCTACTTGGCAATGGAAAAGTATGAGAGTGCTCGCGATGCATTCCAAGCCGCGCTCAAGGGTGTGGTCTCCATCCCAACAATTCTCTATGTATTGTACGATTGACGCGGTGCTGTCTTTTGATTGTAGAAAAACCGGACGAGGAGGTGGAGGAGCTGTTGAAGAGGTCCTCGATCATGGCTCAGATGAAATTCGTACCGAGGTCGATGCCTGCCCCTGACGTACGTAGTTCTGGTAGCGTTGTGTGAAGCTCCTACACAACTTCCTAACTTATATCTTTCAGGCCGATCCTGAGTATTACCGTAAGTTGACCCAAGATCACAAGGTCTCTATACGTTCCTCCAAGGATCCGAAGAGTCAAGAACCCAGAGGCAGGGGAGTGTTCGCTGATAAAAACTTCGCGGAGGGCGAAATACTCTTCGTAGAGGAGCCTATTGTGTCACATGCTGACAGTGCTTATCAGGTTCACTTAGCTCTACATTCGAAGTCTGTACACGGGTTTCTAACGTTTCTAAAATAGAAATCAGGGCACTGCGAGCACTGCCTGCGGCCTCTTGTAGACGTGGAGCTAATTGCCGAGGATGAGTTATCTGTAATTCTACTTTTGCTTGTTTGATCTGCGTTGTCCAACCACTCATTCTTTTCGCAGGCTCAAATCAAAGAAAAGATGACTAAGGAGGTGATGGATCAGATCACGAACAAGCTTGTAGCTGAACTTCCACCCATCAATCCAACTGATTGTTCTAAGCAGTACGCATGCTTAGAATATACATACTAGTGTAAAACTAATTGAACGCCCTCAGGTGTGGTGCAGTATACTGTAGCACAGAATGTCGGGATCAGGCTTGGCGTGATCACCACGAGGGTTCTCCATTATGTAGCCCTTCTCTTACCGACTCGAATGCGCTTTCCGAGTTCCTTAACGAATTTCCTCACCAAGTACATGACAAAACAATGAAATGCAATAGCTCCATCCACTAGACACTTACCTCACGTTCTACACACTTAGAACACTCAAGGAGGCAAGGAGCTTACGCTGCTAATGGTGAAACTGCTCAATAAGATGAGCCTTCAGCTAAAGCAGGACGGTGTCAAACCGGGCACGCTCTTTAGTGAAGATTTGGACAGGTCCTTGCAATCACACTATTATGCTGATCCATATCCCGCTAACACTCTCACTCTTAGATTTACACACATGGCGTTTATCTCTGAATCTCCTTTCGTACTTCCTCCACACGAGAAGCAAAGATATGGACTGATAAAGCAGCTCTTCCCTTCTCTGCAAGCGCGTATGACTCTCGTCGCTTGATTGTCGCACTTATTTAACTAACCACATGTGTTCAGAATTAACGGAGAGGAACTACATGCGGTTGCTTTCGATCATCCAACTCAACACAATGACTGTGGAGCTCAACCAGATAGCAGTTAAAATCATTGGCGATGTGATTGAGCGACCACGCTCACAACAGCCTGAGTTCAACGGACATGTTCATCACCACGAACACGGGCCCGGTTGTAACCACCATCACGATCATGATAATGAGAACGGGTCCGGCTGTGCGCACCACCATCATCACGATCATGACCACGAACACGGACCTGGCTGTGCGCACCACAATCATCACGACTCAGGCTGCAAGCACGACCATCAACATGAGCATGGCGAACACTGCAAACATCAACACCACAGTCATGAGCATCACCATGACCATGGTTGTGCGCACCATCATCACGATCACGATCATGATCGTGAGCACGGATCTGGCTGCGCGCATCATCACAGCCATGATCACGAGCACGGACACAGCTGCGAGCATCACCATCACCATCATCACGATCACGATCATGACCATGAGCACGGATCTGGCTGCGCGCATCATCACAGCCACGAGCACGGACCTGACTGCGCGCATCACCATCATTACAACGACGAGCATGAGGACGAAGTGGTGGTTGGTATGTTGCGTTTGCACTCAATTCATTGTTCAGGTAAAGCTAACGGCAAGTGCACATGCGAATATGCAGACGAAGACGCAGACACTGGAGTGCGCCTGGAGCCATGTGTAAATGATAAAGCAACAGTAAGGGGCTCTGCCCTCTACCGTATCGCCAGCTACCTTAACCACAGCTGCGATCCGAACGTGTCAGCTCTCTACCCTCATTTGGCCGGACATGTCACAGCCTTTATTGCCAACAAGCCCATCAAGAAGGATGAAGAGCTCTTCTATCGGTACAGTTCCAAGCTGTTCTACCTGGTTTCGCCTCTATCCTTACTACTATCATCAGATACGACAATTCAACGGAGAACCTGCACGAGCGGCGTAAGATACTGCACAAAAACTACCACTTTTGGTGTAACTGTCCTCGATGCCAGGCCGAGCTTGCCAAAGCTTGGGCTGGTGTCCATTGACCATGCCGACACTCCAACAAGAAAGGCAGCATTCCCTATCTTTATTCGTCTTTCGACTTCTGTTGCGTCTGAACGAGCCGGGAATTGATGAACGGAAGTTGGGGAAGTGAAAGCATGAAGAACTTGAAGAGGTCCCCTAACTCGTCAGGCACTGCGCTTAGGAAATGGTAGAGTACTGTATCATGCCCTACGAAGATCTTTGGCTCTGGCATCTTGGCCAGTATACTGCACAGCAGAATGTTAGTGCGCATTCAAGACTTTGGTTGGTGGGTGCATTACCTGGTCTCGAAGGCCTCAGCAACAGGGTCAGCTGGGGGGAAGTAGGAAGCAATGGCGGTCAGAGTGGGACTGTTCTGCGCAAAGGCTTCGACGGCTTTGCGCTTCATTTCCTCATCTACGAGCTCGTCGCCCTCTTCTCGTTGCGTGGGTATGTAATCTTTGATCAGTCGGTTGAAGAACTCAGTCTTGAAGGCACCAGGCTGAATGATCACAGCCTTTATGCCGTATCTGCCGAACTCCACCCGCGCCGCGTCCTTGATGGTAACAGTCAGCAGGAAGCTCTTCAGCGATATCAAGTATCGAGAGCGTACGCCGATGGCCTGCACTGCAAACTTGCTTGAGCTGTAGGGGCCTGTTTCGCCCATGGCAACGTCACCGACCACACTACTGACATAAACGACACGTGGAGAGAGTCCCTCCTTGGCGGCATCCCTCAGTAGTGGGAAGAAGGCCTGCGTGACAGCCACAGCACCTAATACATTGACTGCACAAAGGTCATCAGAATATATCTAGCGTTCGTGTTCGAGTTAGATGGCGTACTACTTACCATCGTACTGCTTCTTCCACATGCCGACGGGGATTACTTCAAGGCGGCCCGACACAGAAAAGCCCGCATTGTTAATCAGCCCCACCAAGTGGCCTTTCGACTCTAGCAGGAGAGTGAGTACGTGACATGCGCAAAGAAAGTTGAGTGCCTACCTCGCAGCTTAGTTTCCACCTCTTCCTTAGCTCTCTTGATTGACTCAACCGAAGTGACATCCATCAGAACTACGTGCAGCCTCCTTTATGTACAGAGGACCAAATTGGCGATCAGCACATGGATTGATGAATCACACAATAAAGCGGCAATGTGGTACTTGCGCACGGCATCAGAGGGAGCATTCTGAAGGAGTGCATTCCCATCGCTCTCCTTCCTGACCGTGGCGATCACGTTAAGCCCTGCTGAGGCCAAACGAAGCGCTGAATACAACATCACCACAACATGCATGGTTCAGCAGTCCCATCTTATCTCGACGGCAAGCCCGGTCCTCTCTGTGCCGCTTGCAAGCCACACAGACCAAGCAAAGGAATAGATTAAATTAAGCGGGGTCAAGCATGTACCGCCTACGAGGCCGAACCCAGAGGAGGTGCCCGTGACGATGACCCACCACGACCCGTCCGCAGGGACCTAGACCCACTACTTAGTTAAACTCTCAAGCGTAGATAGCAAGGGCCCAGGAAGAGGGAGGAGACCATGTTCGCACCTGGTGTCGCCACTTGTCGAGGACATAGACCCGGAGGAGACGGGCGAGCGCGGAGGCTACGCACAGCACCAGGACTAGCGATAACAGCGCGTAGCCCAGAGAGAACAAATACACCAGCCCCGCAGCCAGTAGGCAGAACAGCAAGGACGGTTTCGCCATCTCGAGGGTGTAGTGGTGACTTGCTCAAAAACAAAATAATGAATAGTGATTATCTAAGAATTCTAAAAAAAAAACCCAAGAAGGTGCATGAGTGGTCAAAATGTTCCTTCGGTGTTTTTACGCAAATCCGAGAAATGCGCCGAGAAACCTGGTTGGACCTTCCTGCGCCGTTATTTGCGGTGTACTTTTCAGTGAGGAAATGACAATTTAAAAAATAAAATTACGTTTCTAATTCGAGATAGTTTGTGTTTGGTAAAAAGTGCCGTTTTATGAGCCAATAATGTGCACTCACTCCGTTTTCGTTCTCTTGGGTGCGTCTGATGTGGGCACATTGAACATGGAGCAGACCAGGTCGCTCAGCTCATCCGGCAGCATGCCGAGGAAAACGAAGAAGAGGCTGTCGCGGCCCACAAAAATCTTGGTCTCAGGCAGCTTGGCCAGAACACTGTAAATGTGTAATGTGAGTAGGCCTCTTTCCATGAGGACGCCCAGCAGAGAGAAGGCAGAACCTTGTCACCATGGCATCGGCGACAGGCTCACCAGTAGGTGCGTTAGAAGTCATCTTGAGTATGTTGTTTCGTGCCTCTTCGAAGTTCTCTAAAGAGCGCTTCATATCATCTTCCAGAAGCTCCTCGCCCTCTTCGGCCGGTGTAGCCGCATTCTTCACAGCAGAAACAAAGATATCAGAGCGGAACATGCCAGGTTGGATGGCGATCGTCTTGATGCCATACTGAGCAAGCTCCACTCGGACATTGTCCTGATTCATATTGTTAAGTTCATCATTGCCATTGACTCCAGAGCCGGCTACGTACAACTAGACCCTGCAGGCCCCATTTGGAAGCCGCGTAGGGTGAGTTGCCTACCATAGCATGCTCACCAACCATGCTACTTATGAACACGAGTCGTGGGGAGAGGCCGACCCGTTTGGCCTTCTTCAGAAGTGGTAGGAACGCGTGAGTGACCATAACCGCTCCATAGAGGTTAACTAGCGACAGGATCACAGGGAAGTGAGTGTGTTTTTCATCAAGGTAGGCTTGGTCCTGAACCTGAGAACAGCTTTTTCCACTTGCCTACAGGCAACCCTTCGAAGGGACCAGATATCGTTACACCAGCATTGTTGATTACCGCCACGAGACGACCTTTATGCTCTGAAGACAGATGTATGAGTTCCGTCAGGAGGTGTCTGCGGGCATTGTACTCTCTAGCGTATCAGTGACTTGTTGCTTCGCTTGTTTGATTGAATCCGCTGAGACCACGTCCATCACCACGATGTGGATTCGCCTGAAGGAGGACATCAATGGACGAGTGGGCTCGTCAAGTAAGAATCCCTCTTAAGACTTACTTGCGCACTGCGTCTGAAGGAGCCTGACGGAGTAGAGCTTCACCATCGCTTTCTTTCCTCACCGTGGCCAGCACATGCAGCCCAGAGGCTGCCAGGTGCAGCGCTGCGTTCCCCCACAGGAAAAGTGAGCTCTACTGTGAACTTGACAGAACAGACAAGGAGAAGAACACACCTCCCAGCTTGCCCAAGCCACTTGACGTGCCGGTAAGGAGAACCCACCATGAACCGTCAGAAGGCACCTGTAAGTGATTACATCAGAGCGGCTAAGTGTTGATCAAGTGAAGCACCACAAGACAAACCTCATAGCGCCACTGGTCCAGTACGTAGACGCGAAGGAGACGAGCGGCCACCTGAACAAGAGTGAGGAGGAAGAGAAGGAACCACAGGCCCTCGTAGAAGAAGTAGAGAATCACTCCCGCCAACAAGCAAAACAGCAGAGAAGGACGCATGGCAAAGCTCAGCGCAAGACAGGGAACGTTCGGAAAACAACGCTTGTGGGTGTGTGCTGAAAGATCACCACTTTTTTTCCCAAGTATGGTAGGAAGAAGGGTCTCACATTCCTTACATTCTTGGTCAGACCCCCGTAATTTGGGCCAATTGAAGAGAGGAAACGGAAGCGCTGTGGGAACAAGATGGAAGAAAAAGAGTGTTTGCCGTGTCTTCGACATGGTGGACAGAAGCTGGATGGACAGTTTGTACAGGGAGAGGAGAGAAATCCCGTTCACTGGATGAACTTCTTGGCGAGCATACGCTCCATGCGAGCGGCCTCCTTGGCTGCCTGCTCCTCTTCCTTCCTTTTGACCGCCTCGGGGTCGTGCACCACTTCGACAAGGGCCTCCTCTGTTTGGTAATCACAGCAACAGAGTTAAGGGTGACCCAGCTACCCGACCCTCACTTGAACTGCAGCTGCGTACCTTCAGGGTGGTTAGGTCGTGCGTGAGGATGCTCTTCCGGCGACCTCTGCTGTGCGACGGGTAGCTGCGGCGCAGCATCGGCGTGTACGACTGCTGCTGTGCGCAAAGGTCAGAGGACGGTGGCCCGACAAGAAAAGAGCGAAGGGGGGGGTGCACGTACGAGCAGCGGGAGCAGCGCCGCGGGGGCTGATGGGTCCAGATTGCTGGACAGGGTCGGCCCACTTCTTGACGGGCGCGTGAGCCTTGCCAGTGTGCATAGACTTCAGGAGACGGGCCTCTTCGGCGGACAGGCCCTCGGCGTTCTCCTCCACAGGCACACTTCCTCGCGGGCTTATCGGACCGCCCGCACGGTCGTTTGTGGTCTTGTGTTGGCCGGTGGACGCACCGGCGCCCATTGCCCTCATAAGCCTCGCAACTTCGGCGTCTTCGGACATTCCTTTGTGGTGTAAATGATGCAGTAGATTGAAGTTGGAAGATGTATAATCAACCGTCCTTGCGTTTGTCGTTTGTTGTGGTCCCGCCCGAGCCGTTGGAGTAACCCCACAGGCGGGGAGTGGAGCTCCGCCTTCATCATTTACTACTTAACTCTTCCGTGAGTTTTCGCAGACATTGACCGCACCTGTCCACCTTACTCCGAGGCGATTCTGGGCCACGGGAGCAACAGGCACCACGCAAGCGTAGAGGAATAGACTGTGGCCTCTCTTCTTCGAACAGCACCGCGTGTGGTTTATATATTTACACTTTGTACTGCGCCAGGAGTTCCACGATCTTCATGAGAAGGTCGTTGCCCCCAAGCTTCTTGATCTCCTCTACAATCTCATCATGAAGGCCCTGTGATCACTTGTGTGTAAGAGAGCAGGTGAGAGCTACAAAAAGGCCTTACCTGCAGAATGTTTTTTGTGTACTCGAAAGATCCCGTCTGTTCCATGAACTTGACAGCGTACTTCTTAAGCTCAACGTCTGTTGGAGACGCAGGGGTGAGCATATTGCAAACTGAACCGAAAGCGCACATAACGTACCGTTAGTGCGTTGTTTGAGAATTGAAAGGAGTCGATGGTCATGCGGAACAGCGCGGATGGAGTGAATTATAGGGAATGAGAACTTGCCCTCAGTGATGTCCTCACAGAATCCTTTATTATCCATAAACTGGTTGAGAGAAGTGAGTGATACGACCTTCCGATCAGCATGTGACAATCTCTACGTACATCGCGGGACTGCAAATTGATGTAGTCATCTCGGACTTGGAAGTAGTAGGCGAGCTTGTTGACAAGTGGGACATAGTCACTATAGTACGCCTATATTAGGTCCAAGTTGAACAATCTGAAGCCAAAATGTGAATACCCAGTATCCTGGCTGAAAGATTGCATCAGCTTGACGGCTAAGCGGAATAGACCACCCGTTTCTGCAGACGAAAGTGCTTAGAAGTAAAGCAAGAAACTACTATATCAAGGAGGAGAACATACTGTCAAGAACCATCTTCTTATATTCTTCTTCTGTAGGACATATCTGATGATCTCGCCAGAAGATGTCGAAGCCCTGTCCGTGATGCAAATTGATCATTTCCTCTGTATTGAGGTACCACAATGGTCAGAACAAGCATTAAGCAGGGCTACAGTTCATGGAGGACCTAAAAAGACGGCACTGGCCTGCGGGTTGTTCATGGACACGCATTTTTGGAGCGCGACAAAGTATACATAGTTGGCGCAGTTGATGGCAGATGCAACGCCGTACACCTTGTGGGCCACTATTGACGCCGTGCATTAGTTTGAGCACACAGAACCGCGCACGATGTGGGGTGGTTACCGGGCAAGCCGCGCCTGAGCACCGAATTGTCTTCGATATCATCGATGCTGTGTTAAGGTCGAATGTTGAGTCACTGACACACTGATGTACGGTCTCCCTGACCAGGAGGAAGGGGAAGAAGAGGAAAAGGGAAAACGCACAGCAAGCTTGAGTTGTGCAGCATGGAGACGACGGTCTTGATCTCGTTCAGCGTCGGCTCTGAGATCTTGAGCCACTGGTTGAAAGCATCGATGAGCTTGCCTCGAATGTCCTTGCCCGGCACCTGCAGCAGGTACTCGAAGGGCTCTAGCAAGATCTGTGAATTATCGATTAAGTAAATAATTCACAATTAATTAATGAATCGAATTGAATTAATTTTTCATGACATAGTCTACATAGAGGTGGTGTGGCACAGTGGCTTGTCAAGAATTGTGGTACCTCCTTTGAGTTGTAAGAGAGCGTAGGCTTGCCGTCCATCTTGCACGATGATTGTGTTGCCAACGAAGGGAGTGGAGGAGTAGACGAAGAAGAAGAGGCTGTAAAATCGGAAAGCTCTTTTGGGGTGCGAGAGTCTCGAACAGGTTGTCCTTCAAGGAACGAAAACGGGAAGTGTGTGCTCAGAGCGCAAGACGTGTCTTCGCTCTCGTCTACGCGGAGGAAAATCACTTTTGGCAAAACGAAAGCAGTTCGGAAAATACGGAATGAAAATACGGAGTCCGAAATATTCCCGGGAGAAGCAAGCGATAGGCCAAAAATATGGTGATGTGCATGTTTGAAATTCTCTATCAAATGAAGGGAACGACAAACATGCGCGCCAGCAATGCTACGGTGAGGCAGTGTACGGCGATGTCGTACGTGGTGAGGGCGTAGTCGACAGTGAGCCGAGGGCCACGGTACTCCCGTACGCTCCAGTCTCGTATGCGCACGGCGTAGTATCCCGAGTTCCAGGCCAGCACATAGTAGAGATGAGCGACGGCGTGCACTAACACCAGCAGACCCCAGCGCTCGTGGAGGCAGTAGGACAGCATTGGAGTGAGCATGTCGAACACAAAGTAGTACCGCCTTCCCTTGAGTTGCTCCAGCGTCGGTGGCTGCCAGCGGAGCAGCACATTGAGGTGCGCGTACGCGTGAAAGGCCTCCACTGCGAAGAGCACGAGGCCTAGTGCAGTGATCTGACCGCTGGTGAGACTGTGCTCAAGAAACGCCCACATGATCTGTTCTCGAGTTCAAACGAATAAAATCGGTGCAGGCAGGATGGCGTCTTGTACTCTCTGGTGGAAAGCAGCTGCACCCACCGTGCTTGGTTTATGTAGCTTCAATGTGTTAGAGTGAAGGAGGAAGGAGGCCGAGGCACCGTTGGCCGTTCACTTCCTCCTCCTCAACACTCACGAAATTCCGTGGTTAGGGAAAAGGTCTTACGACCATCGGATCACTGCTGCACAGCGCGATTGGTGTTGTTAGAAGCCGTCGGGGACCCCGACACTGCCGCTTCCGACCCTTGTGCGGCGTTGGTCTTGATCTTTTCGTTGAGTGCCTCGATGGTATTGATCAATTGCATTGCTCGCAGTTCCACAGTCACCTGCCTTGCGTATCGAGAGACAAGCTTGTAATCCTCATTCCCGAACTGGACATTCAGAACAGAGTTAAGACTCCTCAACCAGTACTTTACAACGAAGTCATGGTCAGCGTACCTTCATCGTGTGCCTGAAGTAAAAGCCCTTCCACAGCACGAGATTCTCGATGCCAGTGTCGGGGAAGAAGACGTCAATCTCGGGCATGTAGAATGGGTTGACGAAATCAAATTTCTTATGCGTCTTGTTGATGATGTACGACCATATCGAGATGGTCTTTTCATACAGTTGCATCTCTTGTCGCTCTCTTTGTGAATTGCTTGTGAAAAGAAAGAAGAACCTCAATCATATGAACATCAAGAAGCAAAGTATGGCGCGTACCAGAGGAAAGTGCCGAACTGGCAGTCATAGAGATGTTCAAGAAGGAAGATGAGGAATCGCTCATTAAACTCGAAAGCACATGGGAATTGCACTGTGAGCTGGTAAACCATGTCCAGGAACTACACCGAACAAATATGTGAGCTGCAGAAATGATGACAGGCGGGAACACTCGGGAATGTACCTGAGGAAAGATGGGAGCACGTTGCGATGTTCCCGCATCATCAGGATGAGCGTGGCCTGTACCCATGAGGTAAGTTATCAGGATAACTAAGCCATAAGAATGTCCTACCATATCGCTCTTGGAACTTGTGGCCAAAGCTGAGAAACTCCTTCTCAATGAGTACAGCGAAGCCTCGTATGCTTCGGTAGTATTTGTCTAGCATCAGTTGAGCGAGCGCCGAGACCTGTGGTGTACGGTCCCAACCATCGCTGCCTATGATCGCGAATCATTCGAGATAAGAAGTAGGAATGCATTCATAACAAGACCAGAAGGATACGTACAGTGGATAAGCACAGAGGTCTGTTTGTACACAGATAACGCTACATTTGTGGCGGCTGTCAAAATCAAAGAGGTATGATCCAACCACTTGGTTCGCTCCAGGTTGGAGAGCCACGAGGCTGAAAGTGGAGACGGTGCTCCCGATGGAGAAGAGAGAGGGAATATAAAGGTAGAAGACGAAGAAGAGGTAGGAGAATTGGCGAGGGTTGTTGCGTCGAATATACATAGCTGGTTGAGCTTGTTGTAGCTTTCTCTCATGACGTGAATGTTGCCTGTGGTTCAAATCTTGCGGTCAGCGAGTCGCTTCGTAGATATCACGCAACTGTCAGGTACCTATATTAAGGAAATCAAGACGGCTGTTGGGGCCACACTTCTCTACGCCCGCGCCCATGGCTTGATTCGCCATTGCATTGACACGTGGCCTATTGTTCAGGAAGAGGCAATTAACACAAAGAAGGATGAAATCTTGAAACCTAATTGAGCGGAGTACCGAGCATCATAGATTCGTAACATCGCGTTCTTGCTGTCGGATGTTGGGTTAGCTCGGAATATGGCCTCCAATAAATACTCATCTGTGGAGGAATAACCATACCAAGACAACGTTAGGACCCGAGGCTCAACTGTTTAGATGTAAAGCCGCGTACCTTCGGGGCAGCTGTTGCCACGGAAGCCCACCATAGGCTGTGATGACCGTGTGATCGAAGCTCCATTCCGGAACAGATAGGCTGTTTTCGGAGAAGGAAGTGAGTTCTTTGTCCAAGCACGAAGAAGAGGGAGTTTCCCGTACAGAGGGCGGGTATGCGGCCTTTGCTGCGGAATTCGAAGATTGGAGGCAGTACCTCATCAAGCATAGGCGCAGGTACACCTGACGAAAGGAAGGAGATAAGTCCTATTCATGTGACCAGTGTGGTGATAAGGAGTGCATACCAATATATTCGGGATACGTGGGCGCCAATCGATAATTCTTGTTGATGTCGCTGAGTCGCCACCGCTTGCCTAATTTTCCTGCCAGAGAGAACTGCCTTTTGTACTCTTCTTGTACATTGTACACCTGCCATCCATCATTCACGCCCTGCACGACAGGTTTGATTTGAGCGCCCGTTGATGTATTCTATCCTAAGAAAGCAGGAAAGTTACCTCCCACTTGAATTGGAAAGCAAATGTCTTCTGAATCTGCATAGGGAAGGCGTTCTGGTGCAATATCTAGAATGGCAGACAGAGTCAAAACCCACTCAAGTCTCAGTCCAGTGAGAGTGAGGCTGCCATACCTCGTGCCAATGTCGCGCGAGATTCTTGGATGCAAACCTAAATCGTATGTTGGGACGGAAATCCTTGCAGTGTATCATCAAAGTAGTCTTGGCCACTTTTGATATCTTCCAAATGCTGCACAAGGGAATGCGCACGCCCTACTCACAGCAGGTAGATTAATATCATGATCAACGTGTTGGCCAAAAAGGACAGAGATACCTCGACCGCGAGTGCTCGCGGATTGAACATGAGAGCATAGTTGGTACAGTAGATTGTTCCGACAATCAGCTGGCTGGGCATGATGAGGCCCACACCTTCTAGGTGCTGTCGCCCTACCTCACCTCCAACGCAGAAGCGAGCAAGGGCTGCATCGACTTCCTCCATCTTCTTGTCCATGAGCAACGAGGCCTCATTGGCAACATCCTATTGTGAAACAAACAGCCTCAGTCTCTCTCAATCCTGTCTTGATCAACAATAAGGCGAACCTCTGGCTGGTCGTCGGAGTGAGGCGAGAACTTGACAATCAATGTGTAGGTGGCACTATCTGGAGAGTTTGCACTGTCGGGAGAAGTCCCAAACACAGTCTTTGGTTGTATTTCCACTATAGCCTGAATAGTAGATCACGAAGTCAGCAATGGCATGACGGTACTCTAAAGCCTGTCATCTTACATTCGTCGGTAGGGCGTAGTACGCCAGGGTCTGACCCTCTTGCAGCCATGCTGATGGCTCCGGCGGAATGGAGACCAACATTCCGTAATGGTCCCACCGGCTTTGTGCGATGCCTAGCCACTGCACATTCACTTTCATAAGTGCTCGGCCTTCCCAGTTGGGGCAGACAAGTTCGTACGTTACAAACTGAATGTGTGGCATCTAGCACGGACATAGATGAAGGGTCCAATAGCAGGCGGCCCTTTACAGCCGCGGGAATAAGCAGCCCTCGCATGGAGTCTCGAAGCGAGGGACCTCTCTCATCCTCCAGACAGAGTTCCAAGTATCGCTTCTTCAACTCGAGAATATCCTGTAGAGTGTCGTATGATCAGTAAGAATCAAAATTCCTTTTTAGCTTCTTACGACATACCATATCTTGTAAATGATAGGCGGCCAAAATGTTGTCGGGGTTGAGCCACATAGTGCCAACTCGCTTATGGAGTAGCAGCCCATAGTGCTCGACGTCACAACCAGTCCTATCAACGATGAAACTCAGTTCCCATTCATTTAGCAGAGCAGAATAAGGCTCGCGTACTTGAGTTTAATTCCAGCAGTCGTCATGACGTCCCTAACAGTGGTGTACTTATTGAATTTAAAAAGCTGATTATTGCGGGACACGCCAGCCTCAGTGCTGTTGCAGCTGTAAAGAATCTGCAAAATGTAGTTATTGCCCGTATCTGTCACGTGCTTAGCTGCCTCGATACAGCGCAACTCAATCGTTGTCTAATCGTCGATAGAGAATGGAAGGAGATAAACCATTGGGGAATGTAAGTCATGGGGAACCTAAACGAGAATAGAATGGGTGCGCACTCCGTCATCAACGTCATATCTCCACAGAGGCGAATCTTCATGTAGCCAGATGCCGCGCAAGGGGACATCGGACTTTCTGCCCACTGATAAGAGTGTTAAACACCTTCCTCTTAACATGAGAATGTGCGTGACAGTTACCAGTGGGCGAGATGTCGGCCGGTAGTGGTGGTGGACTGGTGATGGGCGCGAAGAGGGCATATCGAAGTTTTTCCTTAGCATCCTTCGATCTCTTTAGCTGGAGCTTCTTGAGCCAGCCAATCAGCGGTTTGCGCCTGAATAGAGAATCCACTGTGGAGTTGACGTCGACTCGGATTGACTTGGTCTTGTTTGTTATTTCCGGACATATCAACCTCAATGATACTTGAGTTTGAGTTCCTGGTTGGGAAAAGGAGCATCATGTAGATCAGTTCGATCATGATCATGAAGAATCGCCTCTGGGTTTGAACCAGTCGATACCTGCAGTGGCAGCAGCGGCTCCTTCAGTCTGTGCTGCCTTTGGAGACATGGTTGCTCGACCCGAGAAAGCCGAGGACAGGGCTCTATAGACACAAACATGGTAAAAGAGTCAGTCAACTACTACCAGTAACAAGAGAAGTGGGACATACGATGGAGCTAACGAAGGCGAGGTTACCACATTGGGCACCATAGATTTTATAAGAGAGGGCGTTTGCTGCTGTTGCTGCTGTTGAGACTGAAGCCGTCGAACTAACGTAACACGCTTCTTTCTGTCGGGACGATCCTGCGATGTGCTGTATATTAGTAAGAGCTCGTTGATACTCGTCACAATCATAATTACCCAACGCTCGCCAGGGGTCTCGTCGGCTGCCTGTTCGCGTGATTCATTGTTAGTACTAACCCCGATTGATGCAGAACTAGAGTAACTAGAGACGAACCTCCAGGGTGGTATAGGCTCGGTGCTTACTACGTTTGAGTTCTTCGGTATTGCCACGCATCCAGTGCTCTCCGCGGCGTCGTGGAGGTATCGGTGGCACTCTCTTGGGTATGGACAGGGACATCGACAGCGGTGAGGGCGAATCGGCGCCGACTGAAGAACTGTAGTTTGCTCCAATTTGCTCAGCTAAGGAGAGAGAATGGGGTTGAGCCTGTGGCTCGCGCACGAGCAATGCAGACAGACGTCCTGATGACTTAAGAGACTCCTTGGTAGAGATTCGACGCCATGAGCGACCGGGAGCAGCAGGCTTTAGCAGTGGATTGACCTCCTTCGCTGCTGCAGTCTGGTCAGATTTCCTTTCCACGACAGGAGAAGCATCAAAAGCAGTCTTGTCGCCGCCTTCTCCGCTCTGAGTATCCTCATCCCGATGTTCGCTGCTGTCTTGGCTATCGCCGTCGTTCTCTGGTTCGCTCAAATCATCAATGAATGTTTCCCCATATTCGTCTCCCGGTGTTGTCTCGGAATCACGCCGAATATCTTCGATTTCGACGAGCTCGTCATCGTCGTCTTCATCCCATTCCTCCTTTTTGGACTCTTCGGTACCTTCCGAAGGAGTATCATCTGCTTCAGAACTCTCGGTCTCTTCACTTTCGTCATCATCGATGGCATTCACATCGTTCGACTTGGAAGCACCAGATGCCGCCGCACTGAGTTCTGATGAGCTTGGCATGGTGAGGGCAGCCTTAGCTCTGATCTCTTTCTTTATGGTGCGGCGCCGTTCGCGCTCTAGCTTCTTATTCTTCCTCTCCGCTTCCTTCACTAGTCGTTCATTGTTGCGTTTGGCCTTTTCTAATTCTTGTATAAGGTTCTTCTGATACTGGATGAGCTCCTCATGATCTTCCAGCTTCGTCTGCAGGCTTTCCACCATTTCACGAAGAGTCTGATCGGACTCAGGAAGAAGCGGTGCTGAAGGCGCAACTGTCTTAGCTTCCTTCTGCCTGGCCAAAGGCTGTTCGGCGTGAGCAGGTTCATTACCATCGCGCGCTTTCTCTTTGATCTTTTTTCGCAGCTGCTTCTTCTTACGTCGATATCGTTCCTTCAACTCTGCCTCCCGTTGCTTCCATTTCTCCTCTGCTGCGATCTCCCTCTCGCGGCATACACGTTCGAGCTCCTCCTTGGCTGCTTGCTCCCTCTCCTGCGCTTGTCGCAGCGCCTCTTCGATTTCGATGAGCTTCTGTGCTGCTTGGTCCTTGTGGCGCAGTTTACGCGTGTGGTACTCGATGCCTTTAATCCATTTCTCGCGCTCCTTCTCGCTCGGTGCTAGCAGAAAGTAGATCCTCTTCTCCGTTTCGATCTGAAATCCTTTATCATACTGCGCACGCTTCTTCTTCTCTCCCTCATCCTCGTCGTCATCGGTGTCCTCAGCAGAACTAGCAACCCCGGGACTGCACGGGACTAGTTCACCGGCCAGATCACCGCTGGCACTGACGACTGGAAGTTGAGCGTTACTTAGACCTCGCTTCAGGTTCGTCTGCGCTTCACCACTCTCGGCCTCTTTCTCCTTGCTCTCCGTACGGTCGCGCTTGAGGTACATGAAACTGGAACTCTTCCGAGGCATCGAAGGTCCATCGGTCCGTGCCATCACCGACAACACTTCTGGCAACGAGATGAATCCCTGTGTGACAGTCTTTTTGTCAGTTCACTTCACAGCACTTAATTATGGGTAATTTATCAACCCCTTTTTTTGCAACATTAAATATTTTTAAAATTAGAGAACAGAGTAAATCTTATCGGGAAAGAAGGTCAACCTTATCGGTCTTGTCCTTGCCTATGCTGTAGACGAGTTTGTCGCTGCGCCTCTCGAACCTGCCCCATAGGAGTTAGTTTGACCCGGCCAAAGCAGAAGTGATTCTTTGCACTCGCGAGGGTGACGGTCAGACAGTAGATGTAAAAATTTCAAGAACGAATAAAAACAGAAAGAATATTCTTTTACACTTAAGAACAGGTAATAAGTTCTGCCCAAGTAATAAGTGTTGAAAAATAATACTATCACATAAAAGAAAGGATTGATCACCAAAGAACGAAAAGCGAAGACTTCAAAAAGAGAGAAAGCGACGGTGAAAGAGACGGCGGTACCATCTAATCTTCCAGTTCTTTCGTTTCGCGCCGCGTTTCATGAGCCATCCCTCCAGAACGGGCGTACCCTCTCGCACGATATCGTCGGCCAAGGAGGCAGCTGCGCCCCCTCCATTGGCGGTCTCCATCAAGACGACGTATCTTAGTTTTACAATCTCTCTTCGGCCCCCGCGGCTCGGTAGTTTTTGTTGGCCTTGGTCGACTCCGTCAACCGCAATTTACCGGACTTTTTATTTGATTTCAAAAATTCAAATCATGTTTCGAATGATTCGAAATTTTTGGGTCGGGTTTGATATCGAACCCGAGAGACAAGCTAGGAAGAGGAGGGAAGGGCGTTGATTCCGACTTGCTGCAGCGCATTGACCAGAGTGTATTCGAACTGATCGATTGGGATAGTGAAATCCTCGTATTTGACTTTGTGGGTACAGCTATCATCTGCATTCACACCTCGGTGTCAGAATGCTCTCAACAGGTGAGCCGAGTCAAGGAGGAGGTTTAAGCGTACAGGGAAACTTGAGCGCAGTAACTCCAATGCACGGATCATTGTCGGGAAGAGTTGGCGGTCTCTCGTATGATGCAACCATGAAATATGCTATTCCCATTTCATTGGCCTGCATAGAAGAGTGAGAAACGTGAATGCGCAGGAGAGCTAGCTTATGCAAGTAGTACCATTCGTCGGTACATTTCTGGCCACCACTTGTACGGGAACAGCTCGATGAGAGCACCATACGGTGGCAGGAACATGGCATTTGTGATGCCTGCTCCATGAGTGCCCACGAATATACCTGCCCTAGCGACCTCTTCCGCCTACTCACAATTGGTGGTTGGTACCTACTCAGATCGTGGCATTCACAAAGGAGAAAGTACCTGAGTTTTGAATGGCGTTTGCCAATTCCACTCGCTGCTCATTTCGCACGTCGTGTACTTGCGGCACACTTTAAGCAGCTCTGATTTTATAAGAGCTTAGCGAGATTGATGAAAAAGATACTGTGCCGCTGATGATACCTTCCATGTTTTTGACGGTTCGCCCTGTACTCTTGAATACTACCTTCGGTGGCGAAGCCAAGGAGGAAGCCAAGTTTGCCAGATCAAGGCTCTCCAACACCTAAGAGACCGGCTAAGTTATCACCATGGTCATCCATCATTCTTCCGAATAGAAGAGACAATCACCTTTTGCCTAAAACCTCGCCATTCCGCGATGCTGTTGAACAAAGAGAACTGATTGGTATGTAGAATACCCTTACGGGAACATAGAAGTCTACTTCGGTCAGTATTTGCTGTCAAGTTGTCTTGAGGAGATAAGGGACCTTTTATTCGGGGCCAGACCGAGATTTCCTTTGCCCTCTTTGATTGGTGCAAGTCCCTCGTAGTTTTCGGTTGAGGGCGCTGCTTCTCCAGCTTGTCTCTCGTACTCAGGATGCACGGCTCTGCAGGACAGTATAAGTAATCCAGTAAAACTCGATGGCGAAGAAAAGAACATACGCAAGGTTTGATAACCACAATATCTTTGCGTCCGCAGGCAGCACCGCTTTCAAGAGTCCTGCACTCCACGGCGTTGGCTCCCTGCCGCAGAGGCCTGAAATGGGCAAAGTCAGTGAGTAGTATGGACAAGATGCACGAAATGGTCATGTACTTAGCACGTAATCCATTGATGGTAGAAGAAAATCATCCTTCCCCTATGTCATACGATGAGCAAGATTCTGCTTAAGCACATCATCGTGTCAGCTACGGCGTACCGGATAGGAGGCCTTTGCCCTCCGCATCTGCTTTCCCGTTTTATCGTAATAAAGGGACTGTCGGGTCACTTCCTGCAATGTCTGGTTGAAGAACTGGTCGCTCCAAAGAGGGACCGTCCCTAACGACCTGGGATGTAGGAACAAAGCACGTTGTAGCAATTGTAACACTCGTTCTTCTCTTTAGCTCACATACCAATGATAAGGATTGAAGCACGAATAACCTTTCATATCTGTGGCAGTTGTTGGAGCGAGTGAGGCCAGGTATTCAGATCCCCGCATACAAAAAGGTGGGAAAAACGGACCACTCGTCTGCACATAGAAGGAACCATCAAGCCAAATGTGTTCGATCCTGCCCTCTTTCTGTAGAGAAGAATGCTGTAAAGCACCATCACTTACTCTTACCAAGAAAGAATAAGTCGTACTGGTGGCACGTGTAACGGCTTATCGACGTACAGCGGAAGCTGTACTGCGTTGGCTTGGTCTCCAAACAAGAGAGAAGAGGGTATGGTGCGAGCGGTGAATCTCTGATTACGCGGGAGCAGGGCATCTGGATCCTTGTATGTAACTGACTCTGCGGAGCGTACGAGAGAAACCCACTTTGTCACACAAGTGCACCAGCTTCTTCACTTCCAGGTGATAAAAAATGTACCAACGTCAAAGTAATGCTTTGTGCTGCTGTAGACGTCCGGGCTCTGGAGAGGCCCAGCTCGAGACTCGTTTTCCTGTGTTTCCTTGCTGTCATCAGCCAGCATGACCAACTGTCCCAGCCACCGCCACATCGCGAGCGTTAATGTTCGTTCTTTTGTCGCTTTCATTCTTTCTTCGCTTTCGTTCTTTGAGAAGAGGGGGAGAACGAACCCCCTCGCCATCGTAGCAGATGTTAGTGTAGATGCAGAACGACCCATGCTCACGGCACTCTACTTCCGTGTAGCACGGAGGAGAAGGGCACAAGGGCCCTGGGATGGACTCCCTCCCGGCACCCGCTGCCCCCTGTACGGGGCTCGGTGGCGGTTGGGGGTCGGGCAAAGTGACGGAGGGGAGAGTAGAGATGTCCGGACTTGTCTTATCATCTTGAGCAGGGGGGTACGCATAATCCGTGAATGGGATTGACGTCCTTGTGTAAAGGAAGTAGAGGTTGGCGAGGAGGATGAGAATGCACCATCCCGTAAGAAACCCTCGCCCACGGCCCGCACCCTCTTGTCGCGAGGTAGTGGCCACCATATCCGCTGGCTTATGTGTGGTGCTAGGGATACTGTGCAGTGTTTTTCCTCGCCGTGTACGTAGCCGTGTTCCCCACGTTGGTGCACCAACGTGGTGTGCCTCTATCTATTTGAAATTCCGAGTAGATCCCTGCCCGCAAGGGTTTGGAAAGGAAGCAAGGAAAATAAACGGGAAAAGGTTTAGGGAAAAGTCGGAAGAATATTTATTTGGCGAATATACTGGATCGCGAATATCCCCGAGACTGAAAGAAACACGTACGCACCACAGCTTGTGTACGAGGTTGGTGTGGCCGGCCAATTCCTTCTTTCTGAATATACTCACACCACACCACACCACACCCAGTGTGCGCACGACCAGTTGTCTTGTCCAACCCCTGAAGTAGAGGAGACCATGCTCAAGTTCAGGGAAGCCCTGGTGGCGGTGACGCGGCCCTACTTTGGGCTGACCACAGATCTCATCGTGAGCGAGTACGATGTGCCCTACTACGAGGGCGAGGACTTCTTCGACAAGAAGCACCGCCTCAACGTGCACTACCACGCCGGCACCGTGCTCAAGGCCGGCGGTGATGCCGCGGCCACTCCCAAGTTGGCCTCGTCCACTTCCTCTGTCTCTTCATCCTCTTCGTCTTCTTCGTCTTCTTCCTCGTCCTCTTCAGCTTCGACAGTCCGTTCCGCCAGCACCGCTGCCCGTTTGTCGATGTCTGCTCCGTCCATTCTCGCCCCGGCACCGACTTCAGCTTCCACCACGACGACGGTGACTGCGGTGACCAAGACGAAGGCCACCACGACCATCGCCGTGGCGGAAGGTGAGGAGAACCGGGAGCACGTTGTCACGACTGAAGCAGATGCAGACCTGACCGTCGTCGCCGTCGAGATGGAAGAGGCGGTGGTGGAGAAAGAGGCAGAGGAAGAAGAGGAAGAAGAGGAAAAGCCCCAACAACGACTGCCTGTTGTTGTCTTCATTCACGGTGGCGGATGGAAGCGCGGTGATCGCAACTTCATCTTCGACGTCTACAACAACCTTGGCAAGACCATCGCTTCGTGCGTTCATCAGGCTTAGCCTGTGAGGGTGTGATTGGAATGACGACTGACATCCTTTATCGGTATACAGTGAGGGATTCGTGTGCGTGGTGCCATCCTACCGACTATCGACTGTTGGCGATGGCGGAGTGAAGCACCCCATTCACGCTCGGGACGTTGCACATGCGCTTCGAGTACGTCCCGCTTCTTCATCTAAATTCGATACAACTTGTATTAACCTTTTGGTTCATGCTTGCAGTGGGTGAACGACAATATAGAGCGATACAATGGAGACCCGGATATGGTCTTCCTCAGTGGTAAATGAGTCTTAATGACCGCGCAAATGAGGTCACAATAGATGACTTAAACTTATTCTACATGCAGGTCATTCTGCTGGCGGGCACCTGGCTACGTTACTGGCACTCGAAACCAAGTTCATCGAGGAAGTCGGACTCAAATCAGATTTCATCAAGGGTGTCGTAGGCATCAGGTGCGCTCAACCGTATTGCGCCTTGGCGTGAGAACATGTAGAGCTAACTCCCTGTATGCAGTGGCGTTTATGACATTCTCAGCAACTACAACCGATTCTTCGTACGTAACTTGAAGTGGCCTTTAGCCATGCAGCCATCTCACTTTGTTGCCTCCTTGCTGGCTGCAGGTTCGCTACCTTTACCTAAAGGACGCATTCGGACCTGATTTAACGCTTCAACGAGAAGCATCACCCGTACATAAGGCACGCGACAATGCGCCGCCCTTCCTGCTCATCAACGCAGCATCGGACTTTGGTCTTGAGGCCGATACGCTGCGATTGAAGGATGCTCTACTTGAATGCAAGGGCAATTCGGTGGTGCTGCGCACTTATGCAGGCACCAATCATGGCAACATCATCGGACTAGGCTTTGCGTGTGGCCAGGCATTCCCGCCCATGGTGCAAGATATGTGTGCCTGGCTCAAGAAGCAGGTGGAGCGCGAACTGGACAAGCGGAAGCACCAGGAGGCAGAAAGCGAACCAAACGTCGACGAGACAGCTGTCCCCGGAACTGACAGTATGCTCTCTGCTGACGAGGCGGAACCAGTAGATGACCAAGGCACCAAGGCGCCTGTGATGGTGCTTCGTGCCTATGGCTGGGAATAGACACCGCCATGTGTACAAGTGCTTGTTTTTGTGTTCTTATGTACAAATCCTCTTGTATCTTTTAGAATTATGAAATGATCTCACAATTACGAAATATTTGTAAATTTGTCTCAAAATAGACGATAATAAGGGGCCAATCGAGCAATGGGATTCGCGCACACCAACGCTGTACATTCTGGAAGCAGTAACGGTGAGCCGCGTGCCTTGGCCAAGGATAGCTCACGGCAGGGAATAAATAAGAAGTCGTGTGCCAGCAGCAACCAGGTCGGGGCTTTCTCCTTTGCCCTCCTCCTTTTTCTTCTTCCTCTCCCCTCCTGCTTCCCGCCAAATCAAATCGCACGTCGCCCCACCCTCTCCGCGGGTTTCATTTCTCTCCCCTTCTCCTCCCTCTCTTCTTCACACCTGCCCTTGCCAAACTTGTCTGGTCACACACCCTTTGGGCACCATCCTAGATCTTCTGTTGGTGCTTCAGACAAAGATCGACGTATAGAAAGAACGAAAACGAAAACGAAAGCGAACAAAGAAAGAACAGAGGAAAGAACGAGCAAGAAGAGATGGAGCTCGACCCGGCCAAGTTGAACGATTACCCCATCAAGATCTTGCAAAACTATTGTCGAGCGCAGAACCTGGCGGTCCGGGGCACGCGGAAGAACGACTATGTGCTTGTCATCCTCGCCCATCTCCAGAAGACCAAGGGCGAAATCGGACCCGTGGCGGACACAGCCAAGGGCGCTGGTATAGACGGGGAGGCCGTCAAGCGTTTGGAGGCCGAAGAGAAGCGCCGCGAGGAGGAGCGGATCAAGTACGAACAATGGCGAGCGGAGGAGGAAGAGCGCAAGCGGAAGGCGCACGAGGAGGAGCGGCGCGAGCGGGAGGAGCAGGAGCGGCGGTTGGCCGAGGAGCAGGAGGCCAAGCGCGAGCTCAAGCGGAAGGAGGAACGCAAGCGCGAGCTGGACGCCCGCCGCGCGCATGAACGCACGATTGGCAGCCTCGGGACGGGGTCGTGGACGATCGAGCTCTATAGTTCTTCCTCTTCATCGCCGTCCTCCACTTCTTCCCCGACCTCTGCGGGCAGCTGCTCCTCACTGCCCACTTCACCGTCGTCGTCGGAGCGTTCGTCAACATCGAGCGACGCAGTCTCGTCGCCGCGATCGTCCACGGGGGAGATGCGTAGTCTTCAGGTGGAGAAGGTCCAGCAGCCGGGCCACCACGTACGCCTGCTGGCGGCGCTCGAGATGGCCAAGCGAGGCCAGCGGTCGGTCCTGGTGATCGATAAGCCGGGTCTCTCGTTTGTGGAACAGTTGGAGCAGGCTGAGGCGTGGGTGGGCATGCGCGGAGGCAAGATCACGGTTTATAGGATCGACATGAAGAAGCTGAAGGACACTCGCAAGGAAAAGTGGAAGAAGCACCGTTCCCTTCGCGTGCGAGACGAGCGCGAGAAGCAGAGCGTGCGGCAGCTGGTGCAGGTCGGGCAGCGCGTGTGGGCAATGGCCGAGGCCGATGAACCTGCAGTGTTCGACGTCAAGGTCCGGCTTCCCTTGGGCGTGATTCTGAACAAAGTTGGCTCTCGGCGTGACTTGGCTAACCGTAATGTGCTACTCCTGCAGACGTACTCACAGGTATCGATTCCGGAACACAAGAAGGGGCGTGAGGTTCTCCGATGTATTGGCCACACATCAGCACAGTCGGTTGTGTGGGGTGGATTTACAGCGGGACTCATCCGCGCGTATGATGCCGAATCGGTTCGTGGCCGCCGACCGCTATCTCTTTCCATTATTGCCTGCTCACATTTCTGATGATCAGATGTCCCTTGTTTGCGACTACTCCATTCGGTCAGCAAAGAGTCGTTCAAAGAAGAGCGATAGAGCGAAGGAGGACGAGGAAGATCGGGAACGTATCAACTACGTTATGCCCCTCGGCAGCGATCGTCTCTGGGTTGGCACGACCAAGGGCGTACGAACCTATCGTATCAAGGTAACCCTGTGTTCTTCCTCCATTCTACCTCGCTCTTTGTGTTCACGTTCCCGAGCCAGGCCACCGGAAAGGGCAAGGAGATTGCGCTAGAGTGTGTTGCCTTCCTCGCCACAGGCCAGTCAGTGAGTGGCCTCAGTCTTTCTAGCTTCTCTGATGAGATAGCCGATACCCCGCTCCGCAGAGTGTGGGCAACTGCCAAGGACAGCCTCTGGGTCATACTCTGCGACGAGCGAGGCACGTCTGACTATTGATTGCCAAAGGCCACGGCGACATGTTTGCTTAGATTGATGTCACGCCTTCACAGGAGATATGGTCGAAGTGTCGGCGAAGATGAGTGGAGCGCTCGCCTTCCCTGCTGACGGCCTCGTGGAGGTGGGCGGCTCTGTCTTGACCTACGGTTCTTCTTTGCGTATGGTGGAATGGAGCGCTCAGGTAAACCAAGAGGCCTTGATGTCCCTCTTTGCAAGTGCTGATGTTTGTGTCCGTTGGGATAACAGGACGTAACCTATCGCTGCTCGGGACCCGACATGGATGCCTATCACGGGACCTCGGACAAGACCAAGAAGAAGACTAAGTGGGACGACAGCCTCAAGGGGGTGTGTCGCGGAGCAGAGTTCTCGGTGGGTGTGCCCACCCTGTGGACGGTCGATGATCAATTCCTCGCTGTGTGGCGTGTTGAGTGAGGAAGAACAGCCAAGTCGCTCAAGTGATGATGATGATGAACAATCCTGTATTCACACCGCTTGCCGTGAAATATAACATGGCAAAATGGACGTCATATGGCGGGGGTTTAGTAGGCGTTCTTGAGCTTGTAACCTGCCAACAGAAGCGATCGATCGGTGTGAGCTATGGCTCGTAGCTTCTCCGCCCTATCCACAAATTCTACAATGGCCTGCGAGTTGGTCTGGTCTACTTGCACCCGCACCACACGGAATCCTCGCTTCCGCAAGGCTTCCGCTATTCCATCATCAGTACAGTCAGGCCGCACTCGGTCAAGGCGCGCAAGCTTAAGCCATGGCCTGTAACGCAATCACAAGTTAGATAGGCCTCAACGCTTCATCAAAACATGAAGAAGGCAGCATTACGAATCAGAGGGTATTGGCACTTCAGGGAAATACGCTGGCAGCTTGGGTTTCTGGCCGAGCGGAATGACATGCCTTACCTCGAAGGTCGAGGTAGGTCCACCCATCCGACTCATTATGTACACTTCCTTGACCTCGAACTGGATGCCTTCGAACAAATGCATGTTGGCCTCCATCCACTTGAACATTTTGAACTACACTCTCGGTCAGCGCGTTGGTCAAAGGTGAATGCGTAAGAAGGAAGTGGGCACCTTATGCTGAAACTTTGCCACCGACATGTGAGGACGAAAGCCTGCACCAGAGAGCTTATTGACTCGGTCGTATCGGGGATGAGCGCTGATGATGCGCTTCTGCATACGCGCCAATGCGCCAGCCGGCTGGCACACAACAAGCACAGGTCAGTAAAACTATTGTAGCCATCAATAGTGCATAAGCGTGAGCGCCTCAAAGGTTGGTATGTACCTCGTCTACTGGCTGGAGCCACAAGGTGAGTGCATTCTTGTGGGCGAAATAGCTGAATG
This sequence comes from Acanthamoeba royreba, assembly GCA_000826365.1. Classification (NCBI taxonomy): domain Eukaryota; phylum Discosea; order Longamoebia; family Acanthamoebidae; genus Acanthamoeba; species Acanthamoeba royreba. Next base: position 15,328 of record CDEZ01022057.1, on the reverse strand, counting down.
GTTCCAACGAGAGGTGGAAGGGCTCCACGTCCATCAACCTCGCCCGGATTCGCTTTGCTGCCGCTTCAAACCCTTCACACGACATGAACGGATCCACCCTGCCCAACAATTATCAATTATTTCTCTATCATTTCTAATTATTATAACAATTATTATTGCGTAGTATTAACAATTATTATTATTATTATTATTATTATTATTGTTATTATTGTTATTATTGTTATTATTATTATTATTATTATTATTATTATTATTGTATTGTATTATTATGGAGGGTTCGTACAAGGTGATGTGTGGTCCACAGCGAATGTTATCATTGAGGCTGCAACGGATGTCCTGGAGAGGGGTGTAGAAAGGGGGCGGCACGAGGAGGGTGACCACGCTCGTCACCAATCCCTCGTCGGGATCCTCGCAGGTCATGGCCCTCTCGGCCTCCTCGCGCCGATGAAGGCCCGTCCACGACAGCGGGCTACTGCCGCCCGACTCCTCGTCCCATCCACTGTATGTAGTGTAGTAGAAGCTCGCCCGTTCCATATCTTCATCATAGAGGCTGCCGCCTTCACCATTGGCGAAATCGGTTGTCATTTTGAATCCACTACACTACTCCAAGAGATGAAAGTGTAAATGCAATTCGTTGCCAACATTCGAAGGGTTGAGAGGTCTGGGTAAGGGATCCTCTTGTTAATGAATAATCTTTTAAGTGTTTCATTTGATGGCTCCCATCTGGGCACATTCAGCAAATTTGTCTTCTGTACGTGATTTTTCATTTCTGTTTTTTTCCACGAATTCATTTTTTAATCATATTTTTAATTGATGGAGAATGGAGGCGGCACCAGCCGTACTTGGGTAGGGGTGGTGCCTGTGGGGCGGGTGGTTGGCCGCCGACCTCTGCTGTGCAGCTGCGCGCTCATGCCACATGATGCGGCTGCGGCAGTAGTGGTGGTGACTGTCGTGCGGCTGGTCCCGGCCACCCTCCACTTCTTCCTTCCTGATGGGACGCTGCTGGTAGTATACCTGTCCACCCTTTCTCTTCCATGTCCCGTCTATGTTGGGCACAGCTGAGCCACATTGGCATCTTCATCATCATCATCATCATCACCTTCAGGGAGGAGGTGTTGGGGTAAGGCCTGATGATGTGCAGGATACTGACCATAGGTGGTGATGGCGTGTGGGGATGATGCACAACCACTGAACAGGACATATGGCGATTCAGCGCGGAGGTGGTATGCTTGAGCAGTGGTCCAGCGCTGATGATGGGCGGAGAGGAGCGTGCGGTGATCGTGGTGGCCACGGCCCATGGGGAGGTGTGGGTTCTCCCCTTGCCTCGCCGTCGTCACTTCATCGTTCCCACCAAGAGTGCAAGGTGTGACTTCACCTCCATTCGCACCAATGCTCATTGTTTGATCATTGAACTGGTTGTACGTCACGTTGGGCTCACACAGGGTTAATCCAATTGTCAAGGGAACTAGCACCAGTACTAAGCCGACTGGAGGAGAGCGCAAGGAGGGAAAGATGAAGAATGAAGATCGCGCTCGTAAGCGCGCACGTACAGCTAAAGAGGAGACAGAAGCGGAAGTCCCCACCACGAAGGACAAAAAACGCCAACAGCCACTGAAGAACCGCGACGCTGAGCGCTTCCTTGCCAGCAGAACGTCGGCGCACTTTCCTCTCGTTGTGGATCGTAGATTGCATGCTCCATTCTTACTGGTCACTCTGGTAAGCTGTTCCTCACGCGTGCATTGTAATTCAGTCCTTGAATTGACTGATCCTTCCGAATGCAGCCCAGCGTCGATTTTGTGGTGGGAACGCCTTATGGAGTCCTCACCAGCAACCCCGTTATTGGGGTAGCACTGTATAGCATCGGGCAAAGCCCAAGGGCAGAAGAGAGCATGGCTGAAGAGAACGGAACAACTGAAGCTCAGCCATGGGGAAGACAGATTTGCGCTTTCCCTCGTCTTCGGCGACGGAGAACCACCTGCATGGAGGTTGTGGGTACGTTTTACTGCGCTTAGCTACCCTATGCGCAAGATCAGTGATGATAGCCACGAGCACTCGCAGTCTTTTCACCAGATGACGGAATAACTGAACCACTGCTTCGATTAAGGTGACGCCCTTTGCTTGATGTTATCGACTATGATCTGAACACCAGTATGTGCTGTGCAGGCAGCTATTCCCAGCCCTCTTTGGGCAGGATTTAAGTGTACTTAAGCAGCCTGTTCTGATGCACGGAGATGAGGACGGAACTGTAGGCTTTGTTCCTCTCTTTGTGTCTACTCCAGCTTTACCACGACCGCGGTTGTTGCTTGAAATGAAGGTATCTCCGTCACCACAACGTACACTACATTTCGCGCTGAATCATCCATCAGGAACCCATTGCTTCGATCACCGCCTCGGGTAGCGACATGTTGTTGATATGCGGGTACGTTAGCTGTACACTGCTGACGTGATAACATGCTCAAGGGGCTGAATGGATAGGCAACGAGGCCAGGTGTTAGTTTACACCACCAACGATGCTAACGAACTGGAGAGTCGAGCGTTCCATGTATCAATGCCCATCACACAATCGGTCGCTACAGAGAAATACCTCCTCTTCCTGTCTGCTCGTAAGCTTTATGCTTCATCGCTTCTTGATAGGAATGAGGGAGAAACCACCTTCGAGCAGGACGAAGAGGACCTTGATGACCAGTCATCAAAGAAAACAGCTACTGGTATGTTACCATTGTCTTTGTTTCGATTCATCTAACAACGTAACTAGAGGGAGAATCACACAGGAAAATGCCATTTAGCCTTTTCCCGCACGCCTTCCCACTTGAGCCCACCCTCGGATGCCTCAGCGCGACGCGCCAGCAAGACCAGATGCTGCCTAATCGGTCTCGGAAACCACCGATCAAAGTAGGTACAATCACGGCCCCAAATCGTAATTGCATCGCTTACGATCCGCAGTACAGGGTCATGGCTCTAAGCTTTGCAGGGAAGCTACTCCAGTTTGACCTACCTAACTTGCGGTATCTTTTGCCCACTTGTCTTAGTCTTCCTTGAAACATTAAATCGAGTTCAACTGTGGTTTAGTGAACTTGATGTAAGAATGCAAGACATGATCTCTTTTGAGTCGAAGAAGGGAAGTCAGCGTGTGCAGCAACTTCTTGAGGTACTACGCTGACTCTCCATTTTGGTATCTTATTCCTAACTTCCTAACTTACAATTGTCAAGGACATATCCACGCTTTCAGATCAGCAAAAAGCATTTGATCAAGAAGAGGAGCTGATCAATCGTGAGGTTGCAGCTGTCAATCACGCAATATACCTAATATCAGAGCATGCTTGCTGGAAGAGGAAAGATACGGAAGATTCTACAACATCCCGATCTGTTTTACCATATGCGCCCGATGACGGTAACCATCTGAACTAAGTTCGAATGCATGCTGAACACTCCTCACGATACCCCCCACTAGCCTCCGGCATCGAGTGTGACGTGAAGCTGCGCGTTGAGCCCAACACACTTGTGAATAGCTTGAGCCCCCACGCTGTAATGGTACAGAACCTGGCGCATGGAATCTGTATGTATTACAGAATAACGAACTTGTACTATGTACAGATCGAGGTTAGCTTGGCGAACCATACACGATTCGAATTGTCCCCTCGCCGTTGGAACTGTATGTGATATCCACCTTAGCTTGGACCTCTAGAGTAACTTCTGTTACAGTTGTTTTGCATGTACTTAGCCGAAGAGAGGGTGGAGATGTTGAGGCATCTGTACAATCCTTCCCAATCGATAGCCTTAGCAAGGTCCCCGCTCCTTTTATCCTTGTTAAGAACTTTTAGATTGATGTACTCTACAGGGAGGTATGTGGTCGATCCACGTACCTTTGTCCGTCTCAACGTTTGCGCCAATTGAAGTTGAGTGTCTTCTGTGCGCACACTTCACTGCTCCTTCAAGTATGACAAAAGTTGGTCGTGAAGCTCGAATAGGTACAAGAGTATCCAACCTCTTCCTGCCACTCAAGTTAATACAGCCATTACACAGGCCAAGGAATCGGCATTCTGCTCTTGCGTCAAACCTTTGATGCTTTCCATTTGTTTTGCCCTCGATCGTTTGGACCCAAGTCGAAGCACAACCGAACCAAGGGCAAGGTGCAGAATCTACTACACTGAATGTTTACACTGGAAGCACTGGTTCTTACTTGCTATTGTTGCCTTCTCTTTACAGGTAGAAGAGTCGCAGGTTCTATCGTCCCTAGCGCATAAAATTTCCTTTTCCCTCACCCTTCAACCATTGCCACGGCCAAGCTCTGATCCTTCAAATGAACAAGATATCGCCGTGGGTGACCTCCTCCCGAGCCTACTCACAGATGAGTTCGGGCAAGAGGCCGATGGCGGTGCCACGAAAAGTGCGTTATTGTTGCGTCGGCAATGATCCTGTTCTTACTCCGCTACGTTGGCAGCCTCTTTTACACGTACCTCACTGGTATCGTTTCTTGGGGATACCGTATCCTTGCGAGCCAAGCAGGCAACGCTCACGTTGCGAAAAGGTGCCGTCTTGGTCCCTGCATGCTTCGTTGTTATCGCTCACTCAAATCACCATTCAGGAGCCATCAATGAAACATCACCACTTCCAGCTTATGTCATCACAGTGAACTGCGCATCCTGGCTCGTTCCGTTCCTTCGTTCTGCTATCTTAGATCGGATTCTAAGTGCGCAGGTGCAAGGAAAACACACCAACGCGTCACCAGATCGGCTACAGACTTCGGTCTGGGCACGAACTTACCGAGACATCTCCCTGAAGAAGGTGCAGCTGCTTCACCACTCCCTGCAAGCCGAGGTAGCGGGCCAACTCCAACAGGCTATCCAAAGCCTGTCTGCCATACGAGAAGCCCAACAGCCGTTGGGACCAAGGTAGGGCGGTGGTGTCTCGAGTTTGATGGAACCAGCTTTCGGAGTTACTCACCCACCGCAACGCGCACAGGCAATGCTCGCTCATCGAGACAAACCAACGTCTGCGCGAACTGAGCGAACGTATCAAGACGCTTTATTGTACTCTGCGCCAGCATACCAATTCGACCTTCCTGTTTTGATGCTGCACACGTAGCGGGAGAGCAGATGTCCCAACATTGGCTCTCCTCTTCTTTACAGCTGTTTTCGCTTCTCGGTCCGGAATGCGGAGAATGCTAATTCATTTGTGTTATTTGTCGACTTCGAAGCAGTAACAACAAAACAAGCTTGGGTGGTTGCAGTCGCGAGACGTTCAGGAAGGAAGCGATACCACCAGCGGGGGTCAGGGAATCGAACACAAGCAAGAAAAAAGAAGAAGCCCTCGGATTGTCTCTGTGGACTTGTGTGAGGGGAACACTCTCCTCTCCACCGTCTCTCCTGTCCTCCTCATCGTTCTCCTCGTCCGTCACTGTGGTTGTCTTGGTGTAGCACAGACAAATTATGGAACGTCCTGTGGTGGCTGGTACCTCTCTCCCCTTCCAACAACACCTTCCATTCTAAAAATTATCCATAAATAATTAAATACAATCCGGAAAATAAGAAAATCAAATAAAGAGACAATTGATTTTTGAAATACTCTATTTATCCATATGAGGCAATTTTTAGTATTTTACATTTTATTTTCTAAAATACATAATCGTGCCCGACCTCACCACAACTGGCCGTGGTGGGGGAACCTCTACACAACTGAAGGCAACGGATCTGCAATCAAATTCGGGAAGCCCCCACGACCCCCGCGCAAGGGCACCCAGCCGGCTCCCGAGACCGTGGTCGCCCCACCTTCGCCATCGACGTCTTCGACATCGACATCCACAGAGTCGAGCCCTCCCCTCTCCCCCAAGGGCCAAAAGGACCTCCCGCCCATACCCGCGGCCTCTACATCATCTCCCGCTACTTGCTCCTCCACTTCTTCGCCCATCCCGGCGGCGGCCCCCGCATCGTCAGCTTCGGCGCCATCCTCTTCTGAAAATGGATCAGAATCGTCATCTTCAACAGGGACGAGCTCGACTTCTCCCTCTTCATCTCCCCCGATTGAAGGTAGGGGCGCCGGCGCGGGACCTTCATCGTCGCCGCCCACGTCGTCCTCACCAACAGAGACGGCTGGGGTGCCGCCAGAGTTTGGGAGGACGCTGATCAACAAGTTCTTGATCCCTACCAACCCGACGGCCCAGCAGAAGCGGGTCTCGCTGGGCGTGCAGCGCCAGCCCAAGGACAAGAACAAGGAGAAAGAGAAGGACAAGGAGAAGAAAAAGAAGAAGAAGAAGCGCAGCGGTGAGAGCGGCAGTAGCATCTCATCGCCGCCGCTGAGTCCGTTGCCATCGAGCGGCGGTATGTCGTTGGCGTCATCGGCGTCATCGCCCGGGGGCAGGTTGACGCCGGGAGGCGTGCTGGGGTCGAGCGAGGCCCTGATCGACCTCTCCACGAGTCCCTCCACGGGCATCAAGCCGACAGGTCCGAGGCTGGCGCGCGAGGACTCAATCTCGGAGATGCTGTCGGATGCATCGGACCCATTCCTGGTTAAAGTGATCCCCGTGTTGAGGAAGATGGCGGGCGCGAACAAACAGCTCATCGTCATATCTAAGTACGCCACGCGCAGCGTCGAAAGCCGACCGGCCAAGAAGGACGACGCTGCTGCTCGCGCACACACCCTCAACAATCAGCTGGTACTGGCACAGGAGAATCTCAACACGGCAAACGAAGACTTCCTGGAGCGGCTACGTGACACAGCGCGTGAACAGTCCCCGTCGTTGCTGATTGATCTCCTCAATAAGGCGGTGGCTGTGGCCAGCTCCACTTCGTTCCTCGTGAACTGCTGCAAGGCTGTCACGATCGAGCTCGCAGGTCGCGATCTTTTCAAGCAAGTGCTCTTGGCCACTCGTACAGTGCGCGATGCGCTCCTTTCAGTGATAGAGAGTCTCAAGGATGGAATCCCTCCTCCTCAGCTCCTTCCACATCTCCCTGAGGCCGAGAAGAAACTTCTCGCCGCTGTCACCACCGTGAAGCAGTCGACCATGCAGCTCGTAACTGCGCAAGCCGCCATCGTGGGCGAAAACTTCGTTTCGGCCGTACGCAAGCAGGAAATCATTGGTGAGTCTGTTCTGGATCACTTGCGCACTGCTTTTGATCAACTGACCCCATCTGCCCACAGGAGCCGCACGAGCAGCTGTAGCAGCGTCAACAAAACTCCTTTGGCTGCGAGAATCAGGTGAAGGCGAAGAGATCGTGAATGCTGCTAAGGTGACGGCGGTCACAGTCAGTCAGCTCTCTGCAGCGGTTCTTGAAGCAGCCAACGAGGACCTGGTGCTCGCTCACGAAAACTACCGCCAACTTTTCGTTGAGGCCGAGGCCAAGCTCAAGGAAGCTCTAGCCAACTACATCGATGAGACCAAGAGCATTTTCTCTGAGAAGGAACGTTCAGCAAAGTCCTCTCCTGCCCGCGACAAGATGTGGGAGGCGATCCAGCAAATCGTTGCCATTGCGGATCTCCTGTCCCATGTCGGTCTCGCCAATTTGGGGACAATGTCACCTGTGGTGTCGGAGGAAAACCTTACCTTCGCTCGTAAGTTCATGGACGAGGTCTCCCTACCCCCGCCTCCGGAGCGTCCTGCCGAAGAGGAATCTGAAATCAACGGTAAATCATTCACTAGATCATTGCTGTTGCCTCCACTTGTTCTTACATTTTCTTTTCGTTTCTGTCACAGAGGAGAACAAGGATTCACAAGTGAATATCTGGGACGAACCACCGGACAGTGCGTCCAATATCATGCACAACGACCAGGGACGACTCAGATGTGCATCGCTTAACAAGCTCATCGAAAAGCTGACTTCACCTGCTGCTCCTGGTACCTCTCCAGGCATGGTAGTGTTGGCTTTTCTTGATTCTGAATGTGCTTCGTTATTTTAACCATCAGATATGAGGATGGTGAAGACCTTTGTCACGACCTACCGTTCGATATGCACTCCCAAGCAGCTCATCACCAAGCTCATACAGCGCTATGACGTGCCAGCGCATCTTACTGCTGAGGAGCTCCCTGTCCAGCTCAGAGTCTGTAATGTCGTGAGATTGTGGGCCGAGGTTCGTCCCTTCCTACTTGCCGCACAGGCGTTTCCTAACCTAGACACCAAACCGCATGGCTTTTGTACAGGCACATATCGCCGAACTGTCCCTAGAAGACCTGGATTTGTTGGAACAACTGGTAAACAAGCTCCGAACAAGTCAACAATACTCAAAATACGGTGAACGGCTTGCAGACCTGATCAACAAGGTAAGGAAAGGAAGAGCACAGGGCCGAGGCATCAGTAACTAATCATTCATATTCTATGAAACAGAAACGTAATCCCAACACACAACAAATTGTGCAACAAGGCCTCATCGAAATGAAGATAGAACCCAAGGTTAGTTGCTCTAAATGCAAGAACCAGGAATCAATTTCCTTTTAACATAATGATTCGCAGATTCCCTTATCACCAGCCCGACTTCTATCGGTGTTTGATGAAATTCAGGTGGCGCGGCAACTTACACTGGTCGACTTTGACATATATTCGGCCATTCGGGTATGCTTACCTGATAGGCCTGCGTTGGTTTTACCATGAACTCATGTACCTCTTTTCTTTCGCCTTGTAGCCTATGGAGTTGCTCAACCAGGCATGGAATAAGCCCAAGCTCAAGTACAGAGCGCCTAATGTGCTTCGACTCATCAGCCGCTCAACTTCAATTTCAATGTGGGTAGCGTCCTGCATATTATGGCAGCCCACCCTTAAGGAGCGCATTCGTGTGCTTACCAAGCTCATCAATATCGCTGATGTAAGCCCTGATTCTGTTTCTAGTTTGGATGCCATAGTACTAATCAGTGCTTGTTCGTATGTTAGCATCTTCGAAAGATGAACAATTTTAACTCCCTAATGGCAGTCATTGCTGGCCTAAATACTTCACCCATCTACCGACTGAGGCACACACGTGAGGGTTTGGCGCCTGCCACAATCAAGGTGCTACATGCATTCTCAGGTGTCAGCCTGCATTTCTCATAGGCTTCTCCTCCTGCAGACATTCCAATCCCTAGAGCAGCTGATGTCGAACAACCAATCCTTCCAAAACTACCGAAACACTCTACACAGTGCTGATCCTCCCTGCATTCCGTTCCTGTACGCTCACGTTCACATGAAGCAAATCATTTCTGCCTCTTCTCACTTCCGCTTGGAATGCTCTATCAGTGGTGTCTATCTGACCGACTTGACCTTCTCCGATGACGCTAATCCTGACACAATCAACGGCTTGGTCAACTTCGGCAAGTGGGAGCTCATGTATAACATCATCTCGGTACAGCTCTCGCCCTTACCCTCTGCGTTCCTTCTGCTCCTTACTTGCTAAACCTTGCGGAACAATAGGAAATCCAACAATACCAGCAGATCTCGTACAACTTCGAGTACGTGGATCACATTGCGTCCTTCCTGCGCGAGCTGCCCCAGAACAACGACCGGGACATGTTCGAGCTCTCGAAGTTGGCCGAACCCAAGGGCGCCGATAAGAAGGACATTGCTTGATGGCGAGAGTCCTCTTTGTACAAGTGTGCGGCTTGGCGCGTTTCTTTCCTGAGCGCTCCTCTGCTGGCGGTCGACCTGCCAGCCTGCCAGCAAGGACTCACCAGCGATCGATTGGACAGCGCTATGTTGGTAGGGCTCTGCCTCGTCCGTGATTGTTTGGGCCCCTTCCTGCGCAGTATTGTTTCCACCCTTGGTCTCAAACGCCGTAACAAGTGTGGTTTGTCAGTCCCTTGGGGATGAAACGGGCCGCATTGTTGTAGTTCATCTTCAGGTGAAACTAGGAGTTCAGCTATCTCACTCGCAATCAACAAAGCATTCTCAGAAGCGAGCCTTTGGGTGGCCACCAGTGGGCTTGGTGCCACCGTCAGCGAGTCACTGAAGGTGAGCGGCGTGATGGGCAAGGTGGTCGTCGATGAAAGTAGAGATGAAGTAATAGCTGTGGTCATAGCCCTCCTGCATGCGCACATGCACCTTGTGCGCAGTGCCCTTAGCCGCGGCCTCAAAGGCCTCGGGTTTGAGTTGCTCCTTAAGGAACTTGTCCTCGGTGCCCTGCAGCGAGGAGTACACTGTGTGAGTACAAATGTCGCAGGAACCGCGAAGCACGCTGTACCTGATCAATGAGGATGTCAAGGGCAGGACCAGAGTAACTCTGCACAAGGAGCGTGGCATCATACTCCTACACGCAATGTTGTGGTTAGACGGTGGCAATCAATGTACAAGACAAAAGATACCTTCCAGGTGTCCTTGTTTTCACCCAGATATCCCGTGAAGGCCTTCACACCCCAAGGGCAGTCCACAGGGTGGCAGATGGGCGCAAAGGCTGAGACCGTCTTTGGCAAAGCAAAACGGAGTATATCAACAGTGCGTAGTGCTCAGCATCAATATCAACCATCAACGTACCTTGTACATTCCAGGGTTCTTCAGCGCGCAGATAAGCGCTCCATGGCCCTATGCAATCACAGGTAGCTGAGTGAGCCCCATCGCAATGGCTTGTACATGTTACAGAGAGGGAAGAATGTACGCCCATCGAGTGGCCGAAGACAGAGACACGGGAGGAGTCAACTGGGAAGTTGGCGTTGACCAAGTGGGGCAGTTCCTTGGTCACGTAGTCGTACATGCGGAAGTGCTTCGCCCACTTGGGCTCCGTCGCGTTCACGTAGAAGCCCGCGCCGAAGCCAAAGTCCCACGAGGCACTCGCACCCTCGATCTCCATGCCGCCTAGTGCAAACCAGGAGAGGTCAGCAAAGGAATAGAAGAGGGAACCTCCTTCTAAAGATTGATCAAAGGGGTAGCGCACGAGGGCTGGTGTCGGGGCAAATGAGGGCGAGGCCGTGCTTGGCGGCGGCCCGCTGAGCGCCCGCCTTGGTGATGAAGTTCTCATCGGTACAGGTCAGACCCGAGAGCCAGTACACCACCTGGGAGGGGTGATGTCTGTCAGCATTAGAGCATCTTTCAATCATCTAGATGGCGCCTCAAGAAGGAGAGGAACTCAGGGGTGTAGTGTGGTGTGGGTCGATCTGTACCACATGCAGTTACACGTACCGGGACCTTGTGCCCAGCGAGGGCCTGGGGAGGAAGGAAGACGGAGAACTTCATGTCGCATCCGAGCGTCTCGCTGGTGTGCTCGAAGCGCTGGACCGCACCGTCGAAGCACTTGGCGCTGGAGATCTGCTTCAGCTGTGCCATCTCTCTCTCCTTCTCTGTATCACAAACGGCCTTGACTGCGTTTCAAAATGTTTTTCGGAAATGGAAAACAGTTTGCGCAAAGATTTGAAAGTGAATGAAATTTCAGCACATAACTTGCGTGCTGACGTGGAGCAGGGCCACCAAAGCAGATTGTGAGGCGACATCGATCAATTTGATCGTACCTTACTGCCCAAGAGAGGAATTAATTAAATCAAGAGTCAAGCAAAATGCGGCGAGGACCAGTGGTGGCAGTGGCCATGATGGCGGTGCTCGTGCTGCTTCAGATCATCGGCGGCATGGGGACGCCGCTGTTCATGCGAGTCGGGGAGGGGGTGAAAAAGTGCTTCCTGGAGGACGTGCCCAAGGACACCCTGGTGGTGGTCAAGTACACGAGTTCCCAGGTCCGCTCGGGCAGCCAGGCCGCCAATCCCGAGCTCTCCAGCAACAAGGGCTGGCTCGTCACCGTCGATGGCCCCGCGAATGAATTCATCGCCCGCAGGGAGCTGGGTCAGGAAAGCGGCCGCTACGCATTCACCGCCCAGCAGGGAGGCGAGCACAAGATCTGCCTTCAGAGCAACACCGCCAGCTGGTTCGCTGCTGGTGCCGAATACGTAATGCATCTCGAAATCTTTTTCATTTCTTTTTTACAATTTTTTCACATTATTCTTTTTATATTTAAATAATTATCATATTTCAGATATGATCATTATCTGCAGATATTAAAGCGAAGTGGTGTACTCACACTGCATTTTAAAAATGAATGCGATGGACAGGAACTGAATGTCGAGATCGAGACGGGTGTGGAAGCCACGGATTATGCTGAGGTTGCTCGTCTTGAGTCGCTGAGTGGTACAGCTACTTCGTGATTCGCATGTATCAACGAGGTGGGTCTTAACACTGTACTTGCGTGCAGCTATGGAGGTGCAGCTGCGTCAGCTGAATGACGCCGTCCACGAGGTGATCGGCGAGCAGCTCTATCAGAAGGTGAGTGTCATTGTTCCCACGATGATTGGGGTCAGCTGCAGGATCACTGATCGCTTGTGTGTGTGTTGACGTCCCTCAGAAACGAGAGATGGCATTCAGGGACACCACCGAATCGACCAACAGCCGTGTGATGTGGTGGTCGCTAGTGCAGACCCTGCTCCTCATCGGTTCTGCTCTCTGGCAGATCCAGCACCTCAAGTACGATCACCTTGTGCATTCAAGGAAGAAGAACTTCATCCTTAGTTTGCTAACACTCCCGCTCGTACAAATTGCAGGAAGTTCTTCCAGCAAAAGAAGGTCGTCTAGAGCGTCTTGTCGAGTGCAGGCATGGGGCGTTAGGAGGACCAACGTACGAGGACCGCGTATTTAACTCTCAACATCAGCCAGCTGCGTACGCCTGTACTGCATGGTGGCGGTGATCCATCCTCTCCTCCCTCGTATGTCCCACGGCCTCGGCATGAGTGTTTCACCTGATAAGATCCACACTTCAGCCTTTCTCTCAAGCCGTGCACTATCGAGCCTCGAACAACCTTCTGTTCTTCTCTTTCGACATCGTGTTTGACTCCTCTTCCCTTCTTCGTACCTGTTGTTGGTTGTTTGTCCTCTCCTGCTTCTTCTACTGTTGTGCGGAGTAGAAGAGGAGTGTTGGCTCCTGAAGAACGGAAAAGTGAAGAAAGATTGGAAGATGGAGGACGATAGTAAGGTAAGCCGAACAACGGCCACAGCGGTGGAAGAAGAGGAAGAAGACGATGCGGGTCTGTTCAACCCGGACCTCTTCATTAATCGCAAGTATCGTGCAAATCTCATTTAATTTCATCTCACCGCGATCTTGCTAACTCGTGTCGCGCAGCTATACCAAGCAGGCATTCGCGTTTGGCAGAGAGGGAATCGATGGATTTACTCTCAAACTTACCGTCCTGCCCTCTGCATCTAGTACGCGAATATATAATTATTGATTAATATTAAATGTATTAATCAAATTATAAATATTGTATTTGAATAGTATTAAAACCCCTTTTTGATTATCGATCAGTTGTATTTTTTAAATTTAATCTAGCCAAGATGATCGGTTATTAATGAAAAAACTACATCTTTGTTTCTGACCTTCATGTCATTACAGCCGACTATGACCTCACTGGGCAAGTGGTGTGGCCATGCGCTACATGTACGATCTCTTCTTGCTCCTGTCACATCCCCGCCTCACACTTGATGCGTTCGTCAGGGTTCAGTGAGTATCTGGTCGAACACAGGGAACTTGTGGAAGGCAAGAGGGTGCTGGAGCTGGGCGCTGGCGTGGGTACGACGAATTGTCTAGTGTGATCGAAGACAGTGGGATTGAGTCTCTGATTGTTGTAGGATTGTGCGGCTTGGTGGCGTATAAGTTGGGCGCGAGGGTGTGTATACTGACCGAAGGCAACGAAGAGGTCACCAAGATTCTCAAGCAGAATGTTGAAGAAGTGAAGGCCGAGGATGGTGACAGGGAGGATCGAGTTCTTGATGCAGATCTACACCTGTGGGGCCACGATTTGGACGAGTTCGAACAGCGACACCCATACAAGTACGACGTCATCATGGGATCAGACATCGTGTACGTGCTCTGTGTATGCCTCTGTCTTCTGTCTTCCACCTCTTAGTTGTTTTGGATCGCTCAGATTCTTTGCGGATGCTTTGGAGGACCTTATGGTAACACTCAACCGCTTGCTACTTCCTACAAGCGACGCAGTCGTCTACCTTGCCTACTCGTACGCCACTCCGGCTTGTGGTGGTGAGGGAGCTCAACCTTTTTCTGAACAACCTTATTCCATGCAGTTCTCGTAGTCGAGTGGGGGAGCGGAAGCTGATGAGCCTGATCGAAGCCAACCACTTCACGGCTTCTACCCTCGCTCAACAGGGAGAGAAGGAAACCTACATCCTGGCACTGCGCCGAAACCTCAAATAAATGGTTCAGAAGGGAAGGACAGGCAAGAACACAGGGAGCTGGTGAAACAAATTATGAAATCAAATTATCACGTAATGCACAGCTACCCTATCCCCGCGGTGTGGTCCTCCATTTTCTTACCGTCGTCCACCTCCAGCATATCGCCCCAGCAGTCCCTCTTGATCTCGAGGAGATGGGTGGTGTGCGCCTTCGCGCGTAGTGTTGGGTAACGACAATCGAACTGTAGTTGGCTTGATACTTAGATCTTGTGCACGGCGAACTGCGGAATATCAAGGTCATGCACTTCGGCCAACTCCTTGAGCTGTTTACCACCAGTGACGCCTCTGTTGCCAGAAAGATCCACCAGACGGATGACCTGGTTCTCAACGAAGAGCTGCTTAAGGTTGCTGTAGAGTGGAATAGCGGTCAGACAGTGCCGAAAAGATGGAACAGCAAACGACAGCAGCCTCCGTACGTAAGAGCATCGTTGCCGATGTCGTTGAAACCGAGATTCACCTGAGTGACTGAGTTGTTCGATTTGAGGGCATCGAAGATGGCAGTAGCACCAGCATTTCCTTCACAAACATATCGATAAGTATGAATAAATGCTATTGATATTTGCCAGGACATACCAATTTTGTTGTTCTGCAACTTGATGTTGACCAAAGAGGGGTGGTCCTTGAGAACCTTTGACAACTCCTCAGCCGCCTCATCGCTGAGCTGGTTGCGACTGAAGGACAAGATCGAAAGCTTGCCCAGCGCCGAGAAGGCCTGCGCAACATCCACAAACGAACCAGCAGCACCTATATCGAGGTACGTTAGTACTTGACTGTTAGAGATTGATGATTTAGTTCACTTACCAGTAATCTTGTTTCGAGCGAGACTGACTTGTTCCAGGTCCATGTTACTATGGAAGACAGCCGCTAGGCTCCTCAAACCTTCATCATCAATTTCGTTTTTGGATAGCTTCAGCACCTTGATGCGCTTGTGATTTGCGAGAGTCTGCATATCCATAATACCGATGGTGAGATTCACCAAGCGAATTGAAAAGAATTAAGTGCTACTGTACCTCAGCAAGGCAGTTCACGCCTTTCGATGTGATCTTGTTATTAGATAGATTGAGCGAGACAAGGCCAGGAGTGAATGCAAGGAACTTGGCAACGATAGCCGCTTTCTCGTCATCCATATCCGTATCCGAGAGCGACACACG
>CDEZ01022055.1:0-51159 GCA_000826365.1 Acanthamoeba royreba | reverse complement strand
ATGATGATGATGATGATGATGATGATGATGATGATGATGATGATGATGATGATGATGATGACTAAGCCGTCTCCCTTCTACGTACATCGGATTTTACATTCTGATCGTTTGGTCTTCTTGCGGTCTTGCCGGTGTTGGTCGTTGCTGGGCTGCTGGGTATGAGCGCTCCTGGATGAGGCTTCCATCCAGAGCTTGAACGCTGACGTTTGAGTGTTGCTACGATCCTTCTCTCCAGATCTGCTTCATCAACGTGGCCATCTCTTGAAGGTGATTCTTCTCCTTGCATAACACGCCTACGTTTTGTCGCTGGGCATCTTGACGATGATGGTTGCGTCTCTGTCCTGCTGCCTTGCGCCTTCTCCGACTCCATCATGGATGCGTATCTCTTTTGTGTCCGAGGCACCGATGTGTTCGTCTCCTTTGTCTTCTCGCTTGCCATCTCGCCTTTGATCGAATCGTAGAAGCGTACCCACTCATCAGTCCATAATGAAGTGTGCTCACGCTGTGCACCACAGCGGACTAGACACCGAGCATGGTCCAGATCACCGTGACGCACTGCACCAATGATGTTTGATGCGTGAGTCGCTACTGCATCACCAAGCAGGACAGGAGAGGAGTACGCACATGCTTTCACCAGAGGTGTACCGGCAACACTGATCGCATTGATATTGGCTCCGTGCTGTACGAGATACCTGCACACTTCTTCATTCCTATGGGAGACCGGCCATTCGGAGAACAGTGCGTTGTGACACCCAACCGTATGCTGGCGCGCGTTGAGGTCTACCTTACCCGCTTCATCATGCATTGGTAGACCTTTGAAGTTAGTTCCTCATCCCATCGCTAGCGAAATGAAAGAGAAGAAGACTGAGTACTTTCAATCAACAGCTGAAAGAACTCGAATGTGAACTGGGGATGCAACACCAGCTGTGCGAACCCGATCGTGCTCTTGGATAGGTCGTATCCCTTCTCCTTGACAAAGTAGGTCGTCATGTTGTAGTTACAGCTGTTGATAGCAACCATCACAGTCTGCTCAGCACTAGGGTCCATGATGAACATCAGTGCATTTCCAGGCAAGCGCACATTGCAAAGGACATTCGTACATTTGTTCCTTCTGGTCACATAGGAATGTGACAACTTGCCAGGCACCTGCATTCGCCGCTTTGATCTGCGCTTTACGACTACGTCCAAGCCATTCCGAAGAATCCGACACAAGATTCCACAGAGCCTTGACGTCATCAAGTCGGCCCATCTGAATTGATTCGTACACAAGTACATGACAGAGATGAGTAGGAGCTAAAAGCCAAGCCATTGGCTGTTGAGGCAATACCTTGCACGCAACGCCCAACACCTTGGCAATGGAGAAGGAAACAAATGGTATTCGACTCCATGCGTTATATACCACCTCCCTCTGGCCACGCAGGAAGGCATTCTCGGCCAGGATACTAAGCACTGAGGAGATCCCGAGTTCCAAGGCCATCAGCCCATCTTCAGTTTTTCCAATGTTCTCTTTGGCGAGCAGGTCCTGTTGTGAGGAGGACGAAGAGAGAGATGAGACACAACATCAGCAACACGAAGAGGGAGAGCTGCCTTCAAACCTTCACCATCTCTCTGTTGTCCGACAAGGCAGCGGCTTTCAGTAGATACGGGTCCCAGCCGAAATAGGGAGCAGTTGAACTTAAATCAATGGACCCATTTCCACCACGCCAAGGGTAGAAATTCACAATCTTTAACCGAAAGTGGTCTACCACAGTATCACAGCCGAGGAGGATGGCTCGCTTCAACTCCGTATTGTGATGCTGTAGCTGCGCTCTCTTGTCAACTAAAGGCTGATCATTAATCTCCCAACGACCATCACGTATATCCATGATACAGCTCATCCTTCCGGTCATCAACTTGAGAAGAAAGCTGAGTTCGGGTGCCTTCAGCAGGAAGGAAGCATGCCAGGTGATGTCTGGCACCTCAACTTCTTCCTCAAGAGTGACGTTGCGCTTCTTCTTCGTCAGGAGGTGTGTGAGGAATGTGAGACATCGATCACTGAGGAGCATCTTCACCACACTCAGAATGGAATCGCGCCTCTTCTTTGATCCCTTTGATTCCATTCCGGATGATGAAGATGATGAAGATGATAAATGTGATTGCGATGATGATGTGGATGAAGACGATGATGACAAGGACAGTAGTGATGATAGCGATGATGTTGGGAAGGTCGGGCCTGCCGAAAGGGAAGTTGATGTCCCACCAGGAGTCGTAGCGAACAAGGACACCCAGGGTAAGCCCTTCAGTCTCTGCGTGCCGATCAGCGATACGTGTAACCGACGGAACAGGAAGTCGTCCTTCGACACTCGGCGCCAGCGACGGCACACCGCGCCTGCCCGCATCATCAGGTCACTTCGCCACTCTGATGGCAAAAAAATAAATAAAAAGAAAATTTTCAGCGCGACAGTTTCTGAAAAATTAGGTTGGAGAGAATGTCGCACCAATGTGAAGGTGGCGCCGGTGGAGCGTTGGGTGCGAGGGATCGCGCCACACAAGGTGTTGGAACACCTGCAGAAGAACCTCATCCGCGAGCAGGGAGGTCATGGTACGCTGTATGACCGTAAATGTCCTAAATAGGAGTTAAAATTGAAATTAACACTTCATTAGAATTCGAGAAATGTTTTCTGGAACGAATTGATTCCATTCTTCGAATTCTGTTCTGAAATTCTTTGATTCTTAAAATGCTATGTAAGGAGCATTCTCATTTATTCGATTATCCTGAGAACTACGGGAATATACGGGACAATGCGCTGTTGATGAATAGCGAAAACATTTGTTTCGTATCAATGGCTGACTAAGCGAGAAGACAACGATATCCAGTCACTCCTGACGGAGCTGGCCTGACTGGATGCTTGGCTGATTCCACGCGACACACCGCGCACGAACTGGCCCGACAGGAAGGGAGGCGTCTCCAGCATGGAGTAATGGCCGGCTTGCTGGTCCACCGTGATGTTCAAGTTGGGGTAGAGCGGCGTGAGCAGGTTGGTCAGCGAGGTGAGCTGATAGAGCGCAAGGTCGTAGGCGCCGCACACGACGGTGACGGGAGTCTTGATTCCCTTGACCTGGTCGGCAAAGTTCTCGCTGGTGAACATGTTGAGGTAGCCGATCATGGCCTCTCGGGTGCACGCGTCGCGCGTCATCTGCATCTTGCGTTCGATCCATCCTTCACCGTTTTGTGAACCGCCACGCGAGATGATGGCGTTGCGGAGTGCGGTGTCGTTGTATACGATGTTGAGAAGATTGTTGTAGGCAGTACTGTTCTGCGGGGCAGGGTAGCCGGAGGGCGGGACCGGCGAGACGAGAGTGGTCGACTTGATGCGTGAACCGCCCTTCAACGTGACGTACTGCGCGATCATTCCGGACATGGAATGTCCGATGATGTGGAACTGCTCGAAGCCGTAGTGGTCGGCCAGCGCCAACACGTCGTTCGTTGCTTCCTCAAGGGTGTAGTTGCCGGTGATGTTCTGGGACAGACCGTAGCCCCGGAGGTCGGCGAAGAACCAGCTGAACTGGTCGGTGAGGAGGAACGGGTGCATCAGGTCGAAGTTGTGGTGGTTGCCCATCCATTCGTGAATGATGAAGACCGGCTCCGACCCATTGCCGACGCGAATGTGACCAAGAATCGGAGTCTCGTCGACGGCCATGGCCACAAGAGGCACAAGAACAAGAAGAGCGATCGCTACCAAAGCCGAAGACTTGGCCATTGTACCTGAATGTGTGTGCGTGTGGGTGATGTGTATGGTGGGGTGTGTGGTGTATATCTGTTCGGTAAGGCGAGCCGACGGAGGACATGCTCGACAGGGAAAACGGCGGTACTCACCGTTCGCCATTGGTCCGTAGAATCCTTTTCACTCCTATTGCGTTAAAAACTTCCCCATTCATGTCCGGCAACTTTAATTCACATCATCTAGTTAATTCCCGCTTTCCGGTATCTGTGCAGAAGTCATGAAGGCGGCCTATCACGGAGTCCTGGGGACTTTTGATGTGGCGTCTGATGGGCGCAGATCGATGGTAGTACGTCCGACGTGGTGCGGGTCAGGACCATAGGCCTGGAGGGCACGGCGAACCTAAAAAAAGGGTTGCTGGCAAGCCCAATATTGTGCTCCTGTTGAAAGGATTGGGCTGATCCCGATGCCTGTTCAACCACCATGGCCAAGAGGTGTTGAAGATGATGCCCTGGGGAGTGGCGTCCTCTGCATGAAATATGTGCGTTGTGTAGTGACGTGTGAATAACCTCGTAGGGCAGCCAGTGGGGATTGTAGTTCATGCACACGTCCAACTCGAAGCAGCCTGAGCTGCCTCATGCACACGGAGAGCTGTGCTGATTATTAACCTGATCTAGTTCGCACATGCCTCGTCATCAGCCCCATCATTACCAAATGATTTGTCACATCAAGCCTGTGGTGAAGGTATCAGTGAACTCTCAGAGGCAGGAGACTCGAGAATAGCATTATGGAACTAATCAATACAAGCAACACGAAGTGGTCATACGTGGGTGCTGGCGATGAGAAACAAATAAATGCCCACAACTTGAAAAGCTCTCCGTCAATCGCTGCGTGGCCGAAGTCGTAGAAGTCCTGACTTAGCGTGTACACTGGCTACGGTACGTGTGTATGTTGACGAGCTATGAAGGGCCAAGGCCACTGCTGATGGTCGGAGACCATGATGATCCTCGACTGCATAATCAAGAAGAGCTAGCTTGATGGACGGCCCTGGAGGGGTCCACTCACAGTCGAGATCACATTCCTCTCCGCCTATCGAAACACAATTGGCAAATTTTCACTTCATTTCGGAATTTCAACGTTTCGAAAAATTCCAAACATTGTTTATACGTTTCGCAATTTTTTTTGTGGACAAGGAGAGAATATAGCAGATGGAGAAGGGGGAGAGGGATCCACTGGCGGAGCTGCCGGACGAGCTGGCGGTGGTGGTGCTGGAGTGGCTGGACCTGTCCGACCTGGCGCGCTGCGCGGCGGTGTGCACCCGCTGGCGCGACCTCGCCATCCACACCAACTCCCTCTGGCGCGCACTCTACCGCCGCCACTTCCCTTCGCTGACGACCTTTTCACTCCTCCCTGTCCAGTACTTCCATCTTTGTAGATCCATTTGTAATTATATTATCACATTTAATTACCAGAATTACATAAAAATTAAAACATTTTATAACCGTTCAATAATAATAATAATAATAAATAATAATAATAATTAATAATGCCAGGGAGGAAACTAATATATATATATTCTAAGTCATAACATTTTCTGGTGTTCAGTATCAGGCAGGATGATCAGGGACGAGTGCAGTGGCGTCGTGTGCTCCGGTGTACAGTGACCACGCGCCGCAACTGGGCGCGAGGCCGAGTGTCCTCACGCGAAGTCTGCGTGTGCCCTACACGAGCGGCTAGTGTGTGCAGCGATGATCGCTCCTTCCTCTACGCAGGACTCAATCGTGGAACGATCAAGGTAAAGCAGCAGTGTGAATGGATCTTACTTGTGGAGGAGCAACTAATATGCTGGAATGATGGATAGGTATTTGATATGGGACACTCTGCGGCGGTCAAGTCGGGAGACGGTGAAGAGAAGGGCGCCGACGGGAGCACGGAGACGAGTTCGATGAACATGGAAGAGAGTGGGGATGAAATGAACGACTATGACAGGAGCAGGCCAATCTTATATTTCCCCCCAACTTCGGCAGCCCCTGAGGCTGAAGAGGAGGTCAATGTTCCGGTCACACGCTATCGACGCGATGGAGCAGTTATCCACTCGCCACACTCAACGTACACCGACATTCTGGCGCTCCACCAGAACAGACTCTTCGCCAGTGCTAGCCGTAACATTACAGGTAAATTCCACTCTTAAGCACATTCAAGCAAACCACTTGTAAAACATTGTATGCTCATTCATCACAGTGTATAATGTCGATGTTTCGGAGGCTCAAGCTATCACACGGATGGAAGTGGGATATGAGGGACACAGTAGCAAGATATCATGCATGGACTTTCGTGATGATCTGCTCATCACCGGATCTTGGGACCGTACGATCAAGTAAGCGTCCATAGCAATTGCACAATCGTGGAGATCTCCACAACAATTTCTTACTCCTTTTTGCTACAGAGTATGGAACATCAACACAGGACAGTGCCTGCACTCGATGTTGGGCCACACGGCGAACGTGAAACACCTCCAAGTCGCTGACAATCGCATCATCACAAGTGCTAATGACAACAGGTTCAATTCCTTTTCTCTGTGCCCATTGGCTGCTTGTTTAACATGTGGCGGTGCTCGTAGCATTGTAGAGTGGGATATGCGAACATACACCCAAGCCAAGAGCACAACATGCACTGTAAGTGCGCCTTTTGTCTTGGTCATGTCGTGCACCCAATCAACCAAGAGTGTGGATACATGTAGTCAGGTGGATCCTCTGCTGCGCCGGCAGTATCTGCCTTCAGCTATGATCCTCAACGCAACTTGATTGTCGTAGGGCAGCGTGATGGCGTTGTACAACGGTATCACTCTCTTTCAGTTCTTGAGGGCTTACTCATGACTAATTGCTCGTCTTGCGAAACAACAGACTAGTATACTCGGATATCTTTGCCAAAAGGCAATTCAAGTTTGGCATGCCCGGCTCTGCGGTCATGCGCTTGCACAAAGGAGTCATCAGTTCGATTTACATGGTTCATACTCCCCTTTTTGTTTACCTCTTCATTGCACACTGTCGCGCTAAGGTATGTCCGGCGCACACAGGACTCGTACAAGGTAGTGAGTGCCGGGTACGATGGGCTGATTGGTGGTATGATGCTGCTCCCGCTTTCATACCTCTTGCATCCAAGTTATAATTGTATGCTTGTGGTTCCACAGTGTGGAGTCTGGCGAGCGGAGACCTTCATTACCAAGTACGATCAAACAATCGCACAGTAGTCGCCATGCAGGTGGAAGAAGCGAGGCTGCTCTACGCTTCATCTGATCAAATTCAGTGTCTCTCCTTTGATGCTCTTGACGATGACCTCTCACCTTCCTAGAGCGAGTCCAAGAGGCGCATCCACTGATGGAGAGCATGCCAACATGTGAATGAAAGAACATTTTTACTGCCAATGCCTAGGAATCACTTGAAGCAAAGCACTAAGCAAACTTGCTTCAAGTGCTTACAGTTGGACAGTGGATGTAGTCTTCAAGTGGAATGCACTGCTTGTCCGACAGCACCACCACAAGGTGTTTTACATGCACATTTCCTATCTGGGTACTGCCTATCTTGGTTGATGAGAGTCTTTCAGGTTGCCTGGAATGGCACTGCTTGGCGTGGCTCAATGACCAGGCATCAAGTGATTGTTGTCCCTTCAGTGGATCCACCACCCTGAGGGAAGTAAGTGGAATGTTCTACCCATGCCCAGAAGAAAGGAGCCATTACCAGCCATCTGCATTCACTTGAACTTGTTTCAGACACAGTACACACTGTAGCTTTTGTCTCTTGAGAGCGTGACTGATGGTCTTCCACTCATCAATGAGATCAAAGCACGCTTGGCGCAAACGTTCAAGTACCTTTGTTGCACTTCGCTGCACTCGCTTACATGTCGGCTTATTTCTGTCTGATGGTTGGCTGCGTTTGCTGGTCTATTCCAGGAAGGCCTGCAGTGATTAGTTCAAGTGCCAAAATGAGGTTGATGGGAGAAGGCATGTGCCTTGTTGCCAGCATTGTAATTGTCCATCCGATAGTCTTCTTCCACGTCATCAATGCACTTCCAGTATTCGTCACCGTAATCCAGCAATAGTTCACTCTCTTTTCCAGTCGTGAACACTTGTGATTAGGAGACCTTGCACAGATTCGTATGGACACTAACCTGGAGCAATGTCGCGCACTGAACGAACCCATATCTCCGGGCGTCGCGGATGATGCCAAAACTCTACATTACGTCGCTTTCCTGTACCCATTCAGTATTAGAACCGTAGAGTTGTTCACGCCTGACCACTGTGTCTACCTGTGTTACGGTAGTCGTTTAGGAAGCGTGATTCGTTGCCTGCAAGATTGGCGTCAATGTCCGTTGTAGAAGATTCAGAAAGTCGATAGGCGCCCGATGATTCATCTTCAACATTAGAGGAAATCAGACACAAGCAAGCGCCACTACAAAGGCATGCATACCTTCTCGATCCAAGAGAAGGCCACAATACTCCATGATGATGGTGTGTCGTGGAATGAACGTGCAAGCGAACACTCCAAATGATCTGCGCTTGAGCACCACAGCCATTAGATATCACGTCAAGTATGGAAGTTTGTTTGCAGACCAGAATACTATGTACCGGCCGTTGTTGTGGTTGTACCGCAAGTCGCGTGTGCATGCCGGATGTCCTTCAGGTAAGGGAAGAACCTGGACCATCTCCGAGTTATTCGGCTTTACTCTGATCTCGGCGGCTTGTCGCGACCACCTTGTATGTTCCTCTTCTTCCGCTTCGTGTACTTGCTTCTTTTTCTTGAACGTTGCCCTCACACTGTTCGCTGATGCTTTGTTACCATCCTGGCTGGCAGAGACCGACCTTTCTTGATGTTGCTTCGCTACGCCAACCTCCACGGAGTCCAACTGCGCATTCTTCCTTTTCCTCGCCTTCTGTGTATTCAGTGGCTCGCCTCGATCCTTGTGTCACACACAACATAGACGGCACAGCAGATACACAACAAAGTGAGTGTGACGGCTCCAACAACACCGGCCGAATGGTGTACCTCGTCCTCCTGGATCGCATGGAATTCCCACACTTCAAGATTGCGCATGATGAATGCGACTCCTGCTGGCCATCCCGCTGGCACTTCCCACCCTTTTTCAAGAGCCCTTTCCTTGACACCCTCACCACTGCCGCTGCCACTGCTGCCGACCTTAACGCCATCACTCCGCTGCTTGGCCTTTGGCGGCACGGGGTCCGCCCTTTGTTGTTGCGTTCGTGAAACTGCCAATGCGAGTGGTTGAGGTTGGTTCTTCGCGTCATGTCGGGGCTTCACAACGGGTGGTGAAGGTACAACAGGCCGTACTACCGCCTTCTTTGTCTTGGTGGTGCCACGACCAGCAGCAGCAGGCTGCTGCGCCAGGGCAGTACGAGGAGGGTCGGCAGAACCGGCGGACGACCGGGAGGTAACCTGGAGGGGTCGCCCTACCACTTGGGGCGGAGGCAACCCTACTCGTCCCTTGCTTGCGTGTTGCTGCTTCATCTATTGTCGACAATCTTGACAAAGGAGAAGCGATGAATACGAAGAAAAAACGAAATGTATTTCGTTCCGCCTAAACATTTGCGAAACTTATGTTACGCCATGAGTTGGACAGCTGCTCACCAAAGCGAAGAGGAAGATAACAAGCCAGCTTGTAGAGATAATACACAAAGCTTCATTTAGCTCTTAAAGATACAAAAAAAGTACAGGTGTTGGGAAAGAAAGTCCTCTTGAGGAGGGCTGCTAAGGATAGATGGAAGAAAATGGTCCATCACTGGATGATGCACATCAGAAGTCAGGCCTGGCTTCCATGTGGGCCGCGTTGGTGATGAAGACCGGGCCAGTTCGGGGGACATCATTGAAGGCCGTGTGCGGTGCAATGTCGACGAGCTCAGTGTCTTCCTCGGGGAAGCGCTTGCGTTGCCAGAAGCGGGCCAGGAAGAAACCACCGGCGCCAACACAGCAGCAAGCTCCGGCAACAGCCGCAAGACCGAGCACGGCACCGACGGTACCGCCGACGATGGCGCCGACGTCGTCCGACGAGGAGCCCACCTGGACGGAGCAGCCGGCGCCAGTCCATCCAACTTCGCACACGCACTGACCGTTCACGCACTGGCCGTGGAGCGAGCAGAACTCGCGGCAGAACTGGTACTGGGTGTCGTTGTTCATGTTGCCGCTCACTTCGCAGTACTCGAGCCAGGCTTGACCGGCGAGGATCGTAGCGTCGGGCAAGCCTCCAGTGGCGTTGTAGTCGTTCATGCAGGCGTCGTACCAGAACGTGGGCGGAAGGTGAGACTGTCCGCACTGGGAGATCGTGTTGGGGTCGAGGGTGGTGAGCTGGCACTGCTGCGCTCCGTCGCCGGTGTTGCCGCTGCCAGGATTGCCACCCGGGTTAACGCTGCCGGGGATGGTCGGCGGGATGATCGAACATCCGCAGCCGCAATGGCACGAGTTGTCGACGTCCCAACAAGTCAGGAAGGAATTGATGTCGGTAGCCGTCGGGTTGATGAAGGTCTGGCCGTTGGGACACTGGAGGCCGAAGCCGGGCGTCTGGGAATTGGAGCCGCAGATACCTTGGAGCTGGTCGTAGTATTGGCTTGGCGTGCCAATGGTAAGCGAGAGCACGTACATGTTGACGTTGTACAGGAGCGAGGTCTTGATGCGCAGGCCGCTCACGAGAGTGAACTGTACCCAGGTGGAAGAGAACCTCACGCTGACGCCCGAGGGCGAGGTGAAGTTGAAGGTTCCATTAGAGCCCTGGTTAACCTGGGGCACCGCTCCGTCCAGCCGGACGGTGAGGGTTCTGGTCGAATCGAGGTAGACGAGGAAGGTCTCGTTGTAATCGACCATCTGCAGACCCACGGCCGCAAGGCACGACGCGTTGGCGAAGCACTGGACGAACCTACCCTGGAGAACGAAGCTGTCGACTTCCTGCGAGAGACGCTTGCTTAAGTCAACGACGTCGTCGTCGTCGCTGTCTCGTGCTGCCAAGGCTGTTGAGTTGTCGTCCTTCGGCGGCTGAGGCTTGGTACGGGTGATCACGTAGTCGCCCGGATTGCGGAAGCTGAACGAGGACTTCTGGTCGAAGGCCACGACATGCGGATCACCGAAGATCTGGCAGAAGTTGTTCTCCGGCGTGCTACAGTCGAATCCGTGCCAAGACGGGTCGCACTGGCACTGACCGTTGGCATTGCAGGTACCATGGCCGGAGCACTCGTTGGGGCACGCCGTGCTCACGTCGCAGGTCTTGCCGCTCCATCCGCTCTCGCACATACACACGCCATCGCTGCCGCACACGCCGTTTCCGCTGCATCCAGTCGCCAGGCAGAGCGTGACGGTGTTGTTCTGTTCGCATGCCGTACCGCTGTAGCCCATACCGCACACGCAAACGCCGGCCGCCGCGCACACGCCGTTGCCAGAGCAACCTCCAGAGCAGGTCGGCGGGGCGATCGAGCAATCGGCTCCCGAGTAGCCGTCAGCGCACACGCACACTCCGGACACGCAGGTGCCGTGACCGGAGCACGAGCTGGGACACTGGGTGAGCGGCTGCGAGCAGTCCGAACCGGTGAAGAAAGCGTCACACTTGCACTGGCCGCTGACGCAGGTGCCGTGAAGAGAGCACATGCTGATGCAAGACGATGTAGGCGTCGCGGGGCTCCACGTGACGGACGTGCTCGTGGTATTGTCGTAGAGCACAAACGAGCCCTGGAAGTTCTCCGAGCCGACGCCGTTGTACTGGCCGCTAGACCCGCCGCTGTTGGTGACGACCGTGTAGAAGAGAGAGGTCGACGTGTTGGTGATGGGCTGGTAACCGTTGACAAGCACGATGTGGATCCAGCCATCCTTGGTCACGGTACCCGTGCAGTCAATCACGTTGTAGTCGAGCACAGGCGAAGGACCGCCGATCTCGAACTCGAGCACGCCGGTGGGTGTCTGGTAAAGGTTGCCGTCTATGACCAGCTTGCCTCCCGCGGCACCGGCCGGCTGGATGGAACCGCTGTTGACGATGGAACCCACGATCACACCAGAGCCCGAGATGGTCGAGCCGAGGCCGTTGACGATCGGGATATAGGTGACCACACTGCCGCCGCCGAGGTAGAGCCCTCCGTTGATCTGCTGGCAGCCTTGCTGGAGGCCAAGGTTGCCCGACGTCACCGTGATAAGGCCGATGTTGATGACGTAGCTCTCTATAACGACGGTGCTGCTGGCGGACTGCACGACGCGGCCATAGTTCCAGAAAGGCGAAGAGTTCGACATGGCTCCGCGGCATCCGCAAGTGATGGCCTGAGCCGATTCGCTCGAGTTCCACACTCCCGTGAGGTCGTTGATGATGGAGGCATTGGACTTGAGGTTGACCACGCCGCTCACCCATTGCACCGTGCCCTGATTGATCAGCTGGATGCACTGGAGAGTGAGTCCCGAACCGGCGATGAGGGCACGCGTGTTCGGTTGGATGACAAACGCTCCGCCGCAACCGGCGATCGTCGAAGCGTTGATGGCTACGGTTCCGTTGCACTCGACGCGTCCGCCGTCGCTGATCACGCTCGACGAGTTGATTACGGTGACGCTGCCGGGCAGGTTCACGTCGTGATAGCTCACGTTGAGACAACCGTTGTTTATCTCCACCACAGGACCGAACGAGATGGGTCCGGCACCGACGGTCATTTGCACGCATCCACCGTCGGTTATGTGCGTTGTGCTGACGTTCCACGAGCCCGAGACCGTTGTGGTCGAGTTGCTGTTGACCGTGAGGCTGCCATTGCACTTGACCTCGGATCCTGGCGAGAAGCATATGTCGGACGCAAGAACCACACTGGCCGTCTCCGCTACCACGAGAGACGCGGTGACTTGAGCGCTCCTCTCGATCTTCGCTACCACGCTGCCACCGACCGCGATGGAGCCCTGGCAGGACAGAGTAGCCTGGAAGCTCACGTGACAGTTGACAGTAATCGAGCCGAAGTTGATGAACGAGGCCTCGGCGCTGGACGTGAGGCATCCGCTGGTCAGCACACTCTGATCGGTGAGCACCAGGAAGTTGGCAGCCACGGTGCAGCTGGCCACCATGCCAATGACCAAGGTGCCATTGTTCTGGAACGAAGAGCCGCCTATGACGACCACCGTGCCCTGCTGCCATTGCACGGTGCCCGTGTTGATGAGCGTCGGTCCGTTGCACTGCTTGTCGCTCGGTCCCGTGATGACGGTAGAACCGTCCAGCCAAATAGTGCCGCCGCCGGTGAGCTGCGAGTTCTGCCAGCTGCATGAACCTCCGATCGAGATAGTGCCGCCACAGCTGATCGAGCCGCCGATGAGGACGGTGCTTGCGGTCGTGCCTGTGGTGAGGCTGCCGTCGACGACCAGCACTCCGCTCACCACTTGCACGCTGACGACGATCACCAGCTGAGCGCAGGCGCCCACCGAATGCGTGCCGCCGTTGAGTTCGAGCGACGCGAAGCTGTACGCTTGGCACGCCGGCCACTGCATAGTGGAATCGTTGTAGGTCTTGATAGGCGCGCAGTTGCCGGTAGTGTTGGTGCCGGCACCGAAGGTCACATTGGCGCTGTCCTTGATTACGATGCTGCCGCCGGTGCTGATTGCGAACTGGGTGTTGGTGGTGACGACGATGACCACGTCACGCACGACGAGCGAGCCCGATCCGCTAATGACGATGTCGACAAAGGTGAAGCTGCCCTGAACGAGCTCGAACGTGCTGCCTGAGCCGATTTGTACTCCACCGCTTCCACAGCCGCACACGTGTCCACCGCCGTAGAACCCGATGGTGCCAGTTATGACCTGGATAGTGCCCGTGCTGTTGAGAGAGGCCCAGATCTGGGCGCTGCCGCTCGACACGATGACGGTGCCGCTATTGATGAAGACGCCCACCTGCATGATCACCGTCACAGAGGCGCCGATCTGCAGGGTACCTGTGTTCTCGAAGATGGAACCGCCGTTGGGATAAATTGTGCCTGACTGCCACTGAAGGGAACCCGAGTTGATGAGGTGGCAACCGTTGGCCAGTGTCACGGTGCCGCTGATGATCGAAGTGCCCTGGAGCTGGATCTGCACGACGATCACCGTGCCGCTGCTCCACACCAAGTTGCCTGTGCTCACCACTGTGCCTGTGCCGCTGATCAGAGTTCCGGAGCCGATGAGGTTGAGACCGCCCTGGCATGTCGCCTTGCCGTCGACCACTAGAACTCCTCCGATGATCGTGATGCGAACCACAATGACCACCTCTGCGCAGCCAGTCACCACAAGTTGACCGCCGAAGAGATCGACGGTGGAGATCTGGTATGCGAAGCAGTCCACGAATGAGACCACCGAAGTGTTGTACATCTGCAGGCCGTTGAGTGTCGTGTTGGTGCCGCATGCCACGCTGGCGCTGTCCCTCACGATCAAGACCGTTCCAACCGTCGTGTAGGAGATGACCACATTGACGTTGCTTTGGATGATGAGCGTGCCGGAACCGATGACTGAAACGCCTGTCGTCAGGGTGAAGTTGCCACCGTTGAGGATCACTGTCGTTCCTGTTGAGATCTGAATCACTGCTGGTGCATTGCTGACGCCACAGCCGCACATATGACTACCGCCATTGAGAACGAGAGAACCGGTGAAGACGATGACAGTGCCTGTGCTGTTGAGGAAGATCTCGAAAGTGACCGTGCCACCGTTGATCACAAGGATACCGATGTTGATGAAGACTCCCGGCTGGATGACCAGACCGTTGCCTGAGCAAGACCAGTTGCCTGAGTTCTCGATGATGGCGCCCGATGATGGAATGACCGACCCGCTCGTCCATTGCAGAGAGCCCGAGTTGATGAGGTGTGTAGAGTTGAGATTCACGGCAGTGCCGTTGATGATCGAAGCGCCTTGGAGCTGGATCTGCGCGATGATCACTGTGCCGCTGCTCCACACGAAATTGCCTGTGCTCACCACTATGCCTGTACCACTGATCAGTGTACCAGGACCGATGAGAATGAGACCGCCTTGGCATGTCGTCTGGCCATCGACCACGAGAACACCGCCGATGATCGTGATGCGAACCACAATGACCACCTCTGCGCAGCTGGTAACCACAAGTCGACCGCCGAAGAGATCGACTGAGGAGATCGAGTATGCGAAGCAGTCCACGAACGACACCACCGATGTGTTGTACACTTGAAGGCCGTTGAGCGTCGTGTTGGTGCCGCATGTCACGTTGGCGCTGTCCCTCACGATCAGTGTGGCATCCACGATAACCGTGTAGGAGATGACCACAGAAGCGGTGTTACGGATGATGAACGATCCAGAGCCTGTAACCGAGACGCCCGTCGTAAGCGTGAATCCGCCAGCATCAAGAACCAGCGAGGCGCCCGTGGAGATCTGGACAAACGCCGCTGGGCAACCGCAGCCGCACACGCGGCCGCCGCCGCTGAGCACGAGCGATCCGCCGACGATGCTGATGGTACCACAGCTGCTGTTGACGTAGGCCTCCACTGTGACGACGTTGGTGGTGACCACGAAGATGCCCACGTTGATGAACACTCCAGTGTGCATGACCAAGTTGCCGGAGCCAGAACAAGTCCAGTTGCCGAGATTCTCGATCGCGGCGCTGGCTGACGGCGTGATTACGCCGCCAATCCATTGCACGGAGCCGTAATTGACCAGATGGGTCGTCGTGAGGGTCAAGTCGGCGTTGATGACGGTAGTACCGCGGAGCTGGAACTCGGCCACAGTGACAGCACCTGTGCTCCATGTGAAGGTGCCAGAGCTTACCATGGTGCCGGAACCACTGATGCAGGTCGTGCTGCCACCAGCCAGGTTGAGCGCACCCTGGCAGTCGGCTCGGCCATCGACAACGAGCAGGCCGCCGACGATGGTCAACCGCACAGTGATGACGAGCTGAGCGCAGTTCTGGACCACCAGACGACCGCCGTAGAGCTCGACCGTTGAGATCGTGTAGGTGGTGCAGTTGACCAAAGACACAAGGGCCGAGTCGTAGATCTGAAGCGGAGCGCTCGGATTGACGATCGAGGTGTTGGCGCCGCACGTCACGTTGGCGCTGTCACGCACGACGATGGAGCCGCCGACGGCCAGCGTGATGGACGTGTACGACAGGTTGACCGTGACCGAATTGCGCACGACGAGCGAACCGGAGCCGGATACCGAGGCGTTGGTGGCGAAGACGAAGTTGCCCGCGCTGAGGACGATCGACGAGTTCGATGCGAGCTGCAAGTTGTCGGTTACCGCGCCGCAACCGCAGATGCTGGCGCCGTTGGTGAGGACGATCGAAGAGTAAGCCGTGGTCTTGACCAGGCCACCGGAGACGTTCACGAAGGAGGACACATTGACGGTAGCCACGCTGACGAACGTGCTTCCGGCGAGGAGGTTGAGAGTGCCGCTGGCGAGGACGAGGACCGAGGCGTTGGAGGTGCCCGCCTGCAGCGTGCCGCTGTTCTCGATAGTAGATCCGTTGAGGAGGTTCAGCTTGCCGCCGGTCCACGTGAGAGAGCCCTCGTTGGCCAGGGTCCACCAGGTGATGTTCTTGTCGCTAGCGCCGCTGATGGAGCCCGTGTTCTGAACGACCATGCGTCCGGTGTAGCCTCCGCTGCCGCCGAACGATCCGCTGGTCCACTGGAACGACGAACGCGACACGTACTGACCCGAACCGAGAAGAGAGCCGCCCTGGAGCACGAAGCTCTGGTTGGCCTCCAATTGGTACATGTTGCTCACGCTACCGCCCGATACCACGAAGTTGTTGACCTGCACGCGCGCCGTCGACGAGATCACGAGCGAGGCGCTGTTGCTGATCTGGATAGAGTTGAACCGGTAGACGAAGTCCGCCGGCGCATCCTTGACGATGGTCGTACCGCCCAGGAGGATCAGGTCGCGCAATGGCGCGTTGGGGCAGGTCGAGTTGGGCCAGATGATGAGCGTGCCCGAGGTGAGGGTGAACGTCGTGTCGGTGTCGTTGTTGGGGCAGGTGTAAGTCACCGTCGCGCCTGCGCCGCCGATGTAACCCGGACCGCTGATGACGAGGTCGTCCTCGAGAGCGATGTCTCCGCCGACAAGGTTGACGGCACTTCCGGAGCAGATGAACATGCGTCCGTGGAAAGTGCCCGAGCGAAGCAGGTTCAGCTGGGCGTTGCACACATAGATGTAGCCCGTGGGAGCGTTGTAGACAAAGGTCGAAGCGTTGAGCATGCCCGAGGTCAGGTAGATGGAGCCTTCGTTGTCGAGGGCGCACAGCGAGGAATCGTTCGCGTTCCAGCGCAGCGTCGAGCTACCGTTGATGACCAGGTTGGCGCCGAGCGCGTTATCGAAGGTACCGCCGTTGCTACAGAAGACGTCGCCCTGCCACCAGGTACCGTTGCCCTGGTTGATCACGCGCCGACCGTCGATGTTCTTGGAACCGCCGCGCATGGTCAGAGAGGAGAGGGCCACGGTGGAGCCGGAGCCGTTCATGACTCCGCCGGTCCACAAGAGGTTGCCCTGGACGCTCAGCATGCCGCTGCCGTCGACAGTGCCGCCGCTGATCACGGCGTCTCCCGTCACGATCATATCGCCATTGACCAGCGTAGTATCGCCCTGGCTCTGATTGAGACTCGCGAGGACGACCGGTGCGACTGTGGCGCGCTTCTTGTTGGAGGCAGGAGGATTGGTCGAGAGCACGTTGACGCTGCCGCTCGAGAGAGAGATGCCCTTGACGTTGTAGACGAAGCCATTGCCCTCGGTGAAGTTGAACACTCCGCCGGCGACTTGCAGCACGGTGTTGGCCAGCGAGAAGTTGGGCACGGCCACAGCCGAACCGCCGCTAACGACCACCGTGCCGTTGGTGGAGAGAGGCGCCGCGATGGTGGTCACGCCGCTGGCTACCTTGAAAGCACCCGAATCGCTCACGTCCGACGTCGAAGCGAAGGTGAGATCTCCGGTCATGATGGCCTGCGCGCCGGCCGCAATATCCAGCGGGCCGGAGAAGGTGCCGTTCTTGCTGAAGGTGACCGAGCCGCTCTTCTGGCTCCATCCCTGGCCACCCAGCGCTACGGTGGCGCCGATGTCGAGAGCGCTGGCGGAAGTGGAGACCACGTAGCCGTCGCTTACCAGGCGGCACAGCTGGCCAGCGCCGGTGAGCCTTATGGCCGAGGCCGAGGTGGAGTTGATGGTCCACGTCGTGTTGGGGGTGATGTCGATGAGCGCGTTGGCGCCGCACACGATGTCGCCCGAGCTCCAGAAGGCCTTGTTGTGCACCTCGAGCGTCCTCTGGGTGAGGGTGCGGTTGGTAGCGCCCAGGAGGAGGGTACCCTGCGACACGGTAGCTCCCGAGCCGCGCATGACGCCGCCGGAGAAGTAGAGATTCGAGGTCACGGTGAGCACGCCCTGGCCATCGACGACGCCGGAGCCCGTCAGGTTGAAGCACGACGATTGCACGGTGCCGTTGACGTTGAACGTGCCCGCCGACTGTTGCACGCAATCGGGCACCTGCACGCCCGGCGATCCCGATTGTTGGTCTCCCTGGGGCAGGGCGTTGATGGTGCCGCCCTGCTGCACGATGGCCTGCACGGAGTACTGCCAGGTCACGCCCACGACGATGACGAAGTTGACGGTACCGCCCTGCACGTTGAGCACGCCCACCGTGTAGACGAAGTTGGGCACGAAGTTGACC
This sequence comes from Acanthamoeba royreba, assembly GCA_000826365.1. Lineage (NCBI taxonomy): Eukaryota > Discosea > Longamoebia > Acanthamoebidae > Acanthamoeba > Acanthamoeba royreba. The sequence continues at coordinate 32,800 of CDEZ01022055.1, read as the reverse complement.
GTTCCGGAAATGATCTGCACGAGGGCGATCGACACCGTCGCGCCGACGTTGATGACGCCGTTGGTGACGGTGAGCTTGCCGCCGCCCTGGACAACAGCTCCGGAGGGTAGCTCGTAGACGCCTCCGTTGAGGTCGATACGCGCGCCAGTGGCCACCGTGACGGTGCCGTAGAATCCGCCGCCGTTGGGGCTCNGCTCGCCGTCACGAAGAAGACCGTGCCGGCGTTGATCGTCACGACGGCCGTGAAGGTGACATTGATCTGGATGGTGACGTTGATGGCCGAGGACAGGAAGAAGTCACCGTCGCTCTTGAAGACACACACCGCGCCGACCCCGGTGTTGGTCAGGCTGACGCTGGAGGTGGCGTTGACGGTGAAAGGCGTCGTCGCCGCGGTCGAGATGATACCGCCGGAACCGCACGTGATGGTGCCAGCCACCCAGAAGGCCTGATAGTTGCTAACGATCGTGCGAGCGCTCAGGTCCTTGGTCGTGCCATCGAGGATGAGCACGTTGTTGGCCGTGGTGCTGCCGTTGCCCGCCATGGAACCGCCGCTCCACGTGAGCACGCCCTGTACGTTGGCCGGTCCGCTGCCCGTGAGGACGCCGCCGGTTTGCGCGTACGTCCCGATCACATTCAACTGGCCGGTGACGGTGAGGGTACCGCCGGAGACGATAGCCGAGTAGGTCACCTGCACGACCACACCGGCCTGCACAAGAACCTGACCGCTGGGCTGCAGCTGGATGACCCGCACGACGTAGGTCGAAACGCCACCCGACGCAAAGTTGAGGACGCCGGTGCCGTTGACCTGGATCAGGCCGTAGGTCATGTCGTAGGGGGAGTTGTAGTTGCAGGTGCCGGCCACGATGAGCACGACGCCCGTGAGGGTGTACTGAGCCGACGTGTTGGTGGTACCGCCGCTGATCATCCACGTGCCGGAGCCCTGCACGATGGCGGTCGAGGCGAAGACGAAGTTGCCGTTAAGGTTCACCAGGCAGGAGCTGCACACGACATCGACCACGCCGGAGCTGAAGGTGCCGTTGCGCGTGAAGACCACCGTGCCGATGGTGACGCGGAACAGCTGGCTGATCTGCACCACGGCATCGATGGTCACCGTGATGACGCTCGGCTGCGTTGCGACGTAGAACTGGCCGGCGCTCGTGAAGCCGCACGGCGAGCCGCCCGCAGTGGTCTGGAGCGCCACGTTGACCGTGGAGTTGACGGTGAAGTTGGCTCCGCTTGCGCTGACGATGGAGCCGCCATCGCAAGTGACCGAGCCCGAGGTCCAATAGCCCAGGTAGGTACTGACGAGGGTCCTCTGAGAGATGGTCTTGAGCGTGCCGCCGAGCACGAGCACGCCGTAGACCGTCGTAGAGCCGGAGCCGGACTGGGTACCGTTCTGCCAGTTGAAGGTGCCGTTGACGGTCACAGCGCCGGAGCCGGTCAAGGTGCCGGTGCTGAGCCACAAGTCGACGACGACGACGAGCTGTCCGCCGACCGCGCAGGTACCGCTGGTGATGCGCACGTAGGTGATGACGTTGACCACGCCCTGCACGTTGATGACGCTGGCGGAACCGGAGAGCTCGATGGCCAGGACCGGGTACGTGTAGCCAACGACGGAGACGAAGGTGACGGTGCCGCCCGTCACAACGAGGACGGCGTTCGGAAGGGTGGCGCCGCTGTTGAAGTTGACGACGGTGATGCTGCCGTAGACGTAGAAGGTTCCCACGAACACGTAAGCCGCCTGGGTGGTGATCGTGCCGCCAGACACGCGGACGATGCCGCTGCCGGTGACGGTCGAACCGAGCACGAAGGTATAGCCGCCGTTGAGTTCCACCTGGGCCGTGCCGCCACCGAGGAGGGCCAGCTCGCTCCTGAAAACGCCGCCGGCCGCAGCGTTGAAGATGACGCTCGTCGTCGCGCCTACGTTGGCGATGGCGTTGAAGGCCACGGTGACCGTGAAGGTGATCTGAGCCGAGGCGGTGAAGTTGATGGTTCCGTTGTTGGTGAAGACGCACTGCTGGCCGGTGGTGGTCCACAGCATGCCGCGATTGCCGGTGCCAGTCACCAGCAGCGTGCTGCTCGTGTTGACGCTCAGCTGGCCGCCGTTGGAGCAGGTGATGTTGCCCGACTCCCACACCGACACGCCGCTCGAACCAGTGGCGACGATGCCCACACCGCTGAGGCTCTTGGTGTCCGCGGTCGACACGTTGAACGAGCCCGCGGTGATCTGACCGTTGCCGGAAACGCCACCGCTGGCGAAGACGAAGACCACCGACACATAGAGCGAGCCGTCCTGCACGACGAGAGAGCCGCCGAGCAACTGGTACTGCACCGTCACGACGAGCCTGATCTGCACACTGACCGTGCCGTCGAGCTGCACGATGTTGGGCAGCGAGCGATCGACGATAGACTGGTAGGGGTAGAAGAACACATTGCCGCCGCTCACCGTCAACACGAAGTCGGCCGCGGGGAACGCCGCCGAGGCGTAGAAGGAAACCGCCGCCGGGTTGTAGATGATGATCTGGCCACCGACCATGCTGATCTGGCAGTAGACGAAGACCGTGGTGTAGATGCGAATGATGCCCGAACCGTACACGGTAACGCTCACGCCCAGCGTGTAGGTACCCGAGGTGAGGTCGACATAGGTGCCGGTGCGCACCTCGATCACGCCGCTGCCGGAGAACTCGCCGGATCCGATGAACTGGATGGAACCGACCACCACGGTCACGTTGCCGGTCACGATCACCTTGGTGGGGATGAGCAGCTGCGCGCCGCCCGACTTGACCAGCGTGCCGGAGACGTTGAGCACCGACTGCGCGCCGCTCGTCTCCAGCTGACCGCTACCGGCTAAGATCCACGAGCCACCAACGGGCACGCTGATGGTTACGAAATTCGTAAGCGAGATGTTGCCGTTGAGCCACTGCACCGATCCGCCGAAGACGATCGTGCGCACGTCGACGTAGACGCGGGTCGTCGTGCTGATCACACCCACGCCGTTGACGTAGGTGGCGCCGTTGCCGGTCATGCTGCCGTCGTACCAGTAGAACTCGACGATGTAGATGTTTCGATCGCCGGTGAGCTCGCCGCCGGTGAAGTTGAACCTCTGCACTTGGTTGTTGCTCGATGCCACCTGGAGCAGACCGCCGTTGAGATTGACGATGGTGATGACGGTGATGGAACCCTCCATGAGCCACACCGAGCCGTTGGTCTGGATGACGATCTGGTAGATGAGGTACGTCGTTGTCGAAGAGCCGAAGGTGACCGCGGTCTGGACGATCAAGACCGTAGTGCCGATGAGCTGCGCGCCGTTGAGGAAGTTGATGGTGCCGCTGGCGCAGATGACCTGCGCGTTGTCGGTCATGTTGAAGGTGGCGGCGATGTTGGCCGATCCGTTGGCGAACCGCACGGTGCCGGAACCGGTGAAGATGACCTGCACCGAGAACGAATAGTAGGCATCGACGAAATGCACCCAGGTGCTAGCGTCGACCACGAAGCCGCCCGTCATGGAACCGGAGCCGTGGAAGTAGATCACTCCCACATGGACGATCACCGTTCCGCCGACGTTGAACACCGGCCAAATGTGCAGATCGCCCGGCGTGTTCTTGATCAGGGTACCCGAGCAGCCGATGGTGCCGCCGCCGGTGCCTACGGTGAAGTGGTAACCGCCAGGGCCATCCACGACGAAAACCGAACCCGGCTGGATGGTGAAACCGGCGCCGTTGGAGAGCTGGATGTCGCCGGCCTGCCACTGGACGTTGCCGTAGACGACGACGATGCGCACGTCGATGATCTTGACCGAAGGGCCCTGGATGACCACAGGTCCTTCGAAGACGGTCGTGCCGAAGCCCGAGAAGACCGTATCGATCCAGACGACGACGCCGATGACGGTGATCTTGCCGAGGCCGTTGACGCTACCGCCGGTGAAGTTGGCACCGCCGTTTACCACGACGGAGCCCTCGCGTATGGTGAAGTTGCCCTGCGTGAGCACGAACGTGACGTTGACCGTCAAGGAACCGTCCACGATGACCGAGCCGCCGCTCTGGGTGATGACCTCGAGATCGTAGGAACCAGGACCGGCGAAGTTGACCTGACCGCCGGTGAGGTTGAGATTGGAGGCCGACACGCCGTTGCTGAACGTGATGGAACCGCCGAGGTTGGTGAAGGCGCCGCCCGATCCCTGGTAGTCGCCGCGGAAGTCGATGATGCCTCCCTGGTTGACGTAGGAACCGGAACCGACGAGCGTGGCCGATTGGTCGATGTAGTAGCTGCCCTGGGCGAAGTAGAACGAAGCCGAGCTGCCGGTCGAGATGGTGCCCGAGATGGAACCGCCGCCGTAGAGGTAGGTCACGCCGTAGCTGCAATCGAAGAGACCCAGGTTGTAGAGGTAGGCGTACATGTTGAACTGGGCCGGCGAGCCGATCAGCACCGTGCCCTGCACGATGAAGATCGAATCCGGACCGGAGCTGTAGAAATTGGCCACGGGCTTGTCTATGACGAACGAACCGTAGGGCGCGACGGTGAACGTGGCGCCGCCCTGAAGTCGGATGTCGCCGCCGGTCCATTGGGCCACGCCGGACGCACCCACGGTGAAGCTCGACCCGTTGAGCGTCTTGGTGGCGTTGCATTCGAGCGAGAGGTTACCGTTGATCGTCATGGTGAGGCCGGAGATGGCGCCGCCGCACCAGGTCGAGTTGCTGCCGGCGTCCGTGGTGACGTTGCCGCCGCCCACGAGGTCTCCGCCGGCCAGATGGAGCCTGCCGGCGATCAGCAGCTCGCCGTCGACGACGAGGCGACCGCCGTAGAGCCACAGGTCGCCAGCCACGAGCACGCTGCCCTTGATCCAGAGAGTTCCGCTGTTGATGTTGATGTTGGCCAGCTGGTACAGGTAGTAGGTCAGCGGCTGCGTGACGATCACCGTGGCGCCGTCGACCACCATCGGGGTCGACGTCAGCTGCACGTTGGCCTCCGGCACCAGGTTGACGGTGCCCGAACGGAAGACCACCGACCCGTTCTTGGCCATGGCGATGCGGCCGCCGAAGTCCATCTGCGTGCCATCGACTAAGAAGGTGCCGCGCCCGCTCAACGTCGAACCCAGATCCATGGTGTAGTTGCCATCGACGAAGTACACGTTGCCTTCGTTCGCCCAAGGTCCGTTGCTGGCGCCATCGGACTTCATCACCAGGTTGCTGTTGGTCGTTACATTGACCCAACCGCCCTTGACGTTGAAGGAAACGCCCGAGTCGATGGTCGTGTTGCCGTTGCGCGGTACGTCGCACGCCGAGAGAGCGAGGCCGACGTTGGTGGCATCGTCGAAACCGTAGTAGGCGATGAGTCCGGTCGTGGTGCCGTTGTTGCTCGCCGAGGCCGCGAGCGTGGCGATCTCGCCGGTCGTGAGGGCGCGATTGTAGAGCCTTACCTCATCGAGGGCGCCCGTCAGGCAAGAGTCGCCGCCGTTGATCGAGCAGCCCATGCGCAGAGGAGCGCCGTTTACGGCGATGGAACCGGTGACGGCAGGCGTTGTGCTCGCGACCGTGCCGTTGACGTAGATGGAACGCGTGCCGTTGACGCCGTTGTAGATCACGACGTAGTGTACCCACGAGCCGGTCGCGGACAGGGAGATGTTGGCATAACAGCCCGCGGAGGACTGGCTCTTGCAGGCCGACGTGTCGTTGGTGCTGGTGTAGAAGAGCATCTGCCTCGTGGCGGGAACGCTGGCCGTGTAGACGTAGCGTACGTCGAACGCCGCACCTACCCCGGTTCCGAGACCGATGAGCTGAGCGCTGGATGACGACGGGTCGATCTTGGCCCAGAAGGAAATCGAGACGACGCTGCCCAGGTTGTAGTTGACGAAACCGTCGGCGTTGATCGCCGAGACCGGCGAGCCATTGATGACGAGCGCCTTGCCCTGGGCAGCTCCGGTCGAAGTGGCCGTTACGGTGGTCTTGTTGGTGGCCTCGCCCGACAGGAGAGCCGATCGACAGCGACCGCTCGCCACCTCCAGATCGCTGGGCTGCGCCACGAAGGCGCCCATCACGTTCAGGGAACCGCGCGTGGTGGCGTTGGAGGTGCGCAGGGCCGTGCCAGCGCTCACGTTGAAGACGCCGTCCTGAAGCACGTTGAACGCCGAGCCATCATCGAGGAACATGTCGCCCGAGGTCCACTTTCCGCGGCCGGACTGCTGCATGGAACGCACGGAGAGACGCTTGGTTCCGCTCGAGACCATCTCGAGATCGGTCGTGGTGAGGGTGACACCAGAGTCGGCCATGACGCCGTTGGCAAAGTAGAGATCCTTCACGATCTGGAGCGTGCCAGCGCCGGTCACGGTGATGGTGCCAGTGTAGGCCAGGTAGGAACAGACCATCGTGCCCTCAATGGTGACCGTGCCGGACACCAGCGCGCACACGGTGGACACCGATAGCTTGCCACCGTAGGGCACCGTGACGGTACCGCCGAGCAGACGCACCGAGGGCAGCGTCACGGTCACGCCAGCAATGGCCGAGGGCTTGAGCGTACCGGAGACCACCAAGAGGGTCGAGTAGCGATTGACCCAGTTGAGCGACGGCATCACCTCCACGACGGCGCCCTGCACGATCACCGAGCCCTGGTCGACGACGTTGATGGTGCCAGCGAGCTGGGAGGTGCCGCCGGTGAAGAGCATCGAACCCTGCACGTTGAAGACGCCCGACTGCAGATCAAAGCTGCCACCGGCGAGCGAGAAGGTGGCGTCCGGCAGGACGTTGTAGTTGCCCGTTCCGCTGCCGCCGCCCGTCGATACGACCGCCGAACCGCCGTAAATGGTGAAGTCGGCATCGTTCTCGAACAGACCGGCGAAGGTGACCGAGCTGCCCACTACGCGCAGGTCGCCCTGGTTGGTGAAAGCGGCCTGCGAGGTGACCGTGGCGTTGGTCACGTTCATGCTACCGATGTCGCCGTTGACGATCTGCGACAGGCCCGTGAGATCGTTGATGGGTCCGTTGTCGAGCCACCAGGCCTTGCCCAGGTTGAGGAGCGTCACGGTGCCGTCCATGTAGTGCGTCGCCGGCGAGAGGATGTACATCTTGTTCTGTGTGATGAGCTTGCCGGCGCCCTTGAGGTAGCCGCCGTACCACCAGAACGTGCCCCTGACGGTGATGTCGCCGTCGAGGGTGAGCGAGGTGCCCACGACGAGCGTGATGTCCTCGAAGCTCGAGTTGGAGCAGAAGAAGTTGAGCTGACCCGACACAAAGTCCAGCGTGCCCATGTTCTCCATGTTGCTGCCCTTGATGACGTTGACCGTGCCGTTGCCGGTGATCGACGTCGAGCCGCCGATAGAGTAGGTGCCCGCCAGGATGGCCGTCACGCTGGAACTGAAGCGCATGATGCCGAAGCCCTCCACCACGGACTGGGCCTGGAAGCGATGGGTGGCCGCGTTGAACTCAACGACGGACGCCGCGCCCACGGTCTTCACGTGGCCCGTGTGCGAACCGCCGGTGGTGGAGAACAGCACGCGCGTGCTGTCGGCCACCTGGAGCCTGCCGCTGTTGTCGTAGCCGCCCGTGAAGGTCGAGGTCGAGTTGGTCGGGGTGGACGGGCCGGTCTGCTTGAACCAATTGCCCGGGTTCTGCACGAAGACGCTCATCGACGTGTTGGCGTACACGTTGAAGGTGGCCTCGTTGATGAGCCTTGCGTTGTCCGAGCCCAGCACGTCGCCGTCGAGCCAATTGACCACGTTCTGATTGCGGATGTAGCGCGTGGTGATCTGCTTCTGCGCCGAGGAGGTGATGTTGAGCTCGCCAGCTACGATGGTGGAACCTGATTGCGTCGTGCTGCCGGCCTGCCACACCATCGAGTTCTGCACGGTCACGTTGGAACGGCCGGCCAGCGTGCCGCCGGTCTGCAGCAGCGAAGGCCACAGCTGGTTGGCGCAGCACGTGTCGACCGTGCCCGAGGAGACGACCACGTTGGCGATGGTGAAGTTGTTGGACCGGAACTGGACGATGCCGCCCGCGGCGGTCACCGAGCTGAAGGCCTTGACCTCGCCATCGAGGATGTTGAGAGTGCCGCTCGTCACCCTGAGGTCCGAGGACGACGAATCGGTGGTTCCCTCAAGATCGAGCCTGCCGCCGGAGACGACGATCGCGCCGGAGCCGGTGGTCGTGAGCGACGAACCTGTGCGCACGCCGACCTTGCCGCCGGTGAAGAAGGCGAAGCCGCTTACGGTCATGACGCCGGAGGGGTCGTTGCTGCTGTCCTTGGTGAAGCTTACGTTGCCGGCGATGTTCATGGTCGCTTGGTTGACGAGGCTGCCCAGCGTGAAAGCGCTGCCGCCGGGGATCTCAAAGTCGCCCGAGTTGACGAGCGTGCCCGGGTTGAGAGTCACGGCACCTGCAGCGCTCTTGGACAGGAGACCCAAGTTGCGGAACACCGAGGTGAAGCCCACCGAGGCGTCCATGGCCATCTGACGTCCGGAGCAATCGATGGAGAAGTTGGCCGACGCCTGATTGACGATGGTGCCGGTGCCGGCGCCCAAGAGGATATCGCCGTTGGTCCAGGTGATCTTGGCGCCTGCCGCGTTGACGATGGTGCCCGTCACGGTCGTCGTGCCATCGATGCGCAAGGTGGCCGTGTTGCGCACGGTGAGGGGATTGGCGAGCAGACCTCCGGAAGCGTACATGCCCGGTGATCCGCTGATGGTCAGGGTCGAGGGACCGGCAAGTGTACCGGACGTCATGTTGACCGAGGGAAGGGTGATGTCGGTGAGGACGTAGACCGTGCCGCCGAGAATGCCGAGGTTGGTGAAGTTGGGGGTGGGGAGCAGCACGCGCAGTGCGCCGGTGCCGACAACGCGCGTCTGCGCAGTGGTAGTATAGACCGAATTGGCACTGAGCACGAGAGCGCCCGCTGCGACCTCGACCGTGCTCGCCGTCAGCACAGAACCGTCGGCCAGCTCGAACGCGTTAGCCGTGATGCGCAGCAGAGTGCTGGCGCCCGTCACCGAGAACTGGGTGCTGTAATGCACGCCTCCGCCGCTGATGGCAAGCGTGCCCGTGGGGACGCTCAACGAGGCATAGTTGTACAGGTACACGTTGAGGGTCGACGTGCCGGTGCCCGATTTGACGATGGAGCCGTAGTTGATCAGGCTTCCCGCCGTGCCGCCCGTCATGGTGCCGTTGGACTCAAGGGTGATCGTAGCGCCCTCCACGTTCAGGAGGATACCGTAGTCGGCGAAGGTCACATCGCCGGCGACCCAGCGCGTGAGGTTGGTGTTGGCGATGACGATGGTGTCGATGGTGAGAGCGCCACCGGCAGCGGTGGCGTTGAGGTAGAGCGTGCCGCTGGAGACCACGCGACCGTAGCCGTACACGGTACCGGCGATCAGACGGGCCCACGTGGGGATGAAGAGGTAGGCGTCGACGACGAGCGTGCCTCCGCTCATGGTGAGCGAGGCCAGCGTAGTGTTGATCTGGGTGAAGTCCAACTGGCCGCCCGCGAGGACGACCGTGGTGTCCACGTCGGGGTTGGCGTAGAGGTTCACGACACCGCCCGACACGGCGAGCGACGTGCCGAACGTGGTCACCCAAGCATCCGACATGACGAACAGGTAGCCGCTCGTCACGCCCGTGAAGCCCGTGGCCCCGGTCACGTTGAGCAAACCGTGGAGGACGCCTACGCCGCCGCTGCCGCTGACAAGGAAGCTGCCGCCAGTCACCTGGATGCGCGACTCCGGCTCGAAGACGTTCATGCCGACGCTCACCTGGAGCGTGGTGGATGCCGGCACGGTGATGAGGCCGCTGTAGGAACCGCCGCCGCCCAGGAGAAGGCTGCCGCCGTTGATGGCGATCGAGGCCTGTTGGTCGAGCACGTTGAAGAAGCCCACGGTGGCCGGCGCGGTGCTGGCCGACTTGACGAGCTGGCCCAAGATCTCGAGCCTGGGCCTATCGGCAGTGGCCGTGATCATGGAATAACCGCCGGCGGCCGTGATCTGCACGTTCCACGTGCCACCCACGAGCACGCGGATGATGGCCCGGTTGTAGCCCTCGATGTTGCCCGCGGACCAGGTGGCCGTGCTGACGATGTTGAGGAGCACGCCCGAGAGCTGCTTGGTGGAGGTCGAATCGGCGACGAACTGCGACTGGGCGATGACAGTGCCGTTGGATGGAGAGTACAGGAGGCCACCCGCCAGGCGATAGGTGTCGGTCACCGTAAGAGTGGCCGTCAGCGACACATTGCCGGCGGTCTGCGTGAGCAGCGGGATGGTGAAGTCCCAATTGCCCAGGTCGAGAGTTCCGCCGGTGACGTTCCAGGGCACGACCGGCTGTGGCAGCCGATTGTTGTACATCTGCAACGTTCCGCTGGCCACCTGCACGAACGGACCCATGTTGACGAGCTCGCAGGTCGAATCGAAAGTGAGCGTGGAGCCCTGGCACACGGTAGGCGCGGTGCTGTTGTAAATGCCTCCGCCTCCGACCCACATGCTGCCGCCGGTGAAACTGGACGCCTGGAGTAACAGGCGGCCGTAGACCTCGAAGGAGCCGCTCGCCACGGAGAGCGCCTGAGTAAGCGAACCGCTGGACGTGAGTGTCACGTCGGCACCGGCGACCTGCACGCTGGCATTGGCGGCCGCAACGACCTGGGTGGCGATCGTGTGCTGTCCGGCCGTGAAGGAGAGCAGGGAGTTGCTGTTGACCACGCTGATCGGCGTGGTGTACGATCCGACGCCGCCGCTGAGGGCCAGCGTGCCCTGGCTCACGGTAAAGCCTAAGCCGGCATGATCGAACGAGAACTGGATGGCGTTAGCGAAGGCGCCGCTTTTGGTGAAGGTGCCCCTGTTGACGAAGCTGCAGTCGAGCGCCTTGCACAACCAGCTGTACGCAGCGGTGGTGTTGGCCAGGAAGGTTGCAGTGGCACTGTTGACGAACACTGCACCGTTGGTGCCCGAGATCTGGCCCCCGGTCCAAGTGGCCGATAGCGCGTTGAATATGGTGCCGTCCTCCATGGTCTTGGCGTCCGTCGTCGTGAAGCTCAGGCTCGTGGTGGCAACGACCGAGCCGGCACCGCGCACGGTGCCGGCCGCCCACACAAACGAACCGAGCACCTTGATGATGCCGCGCTTGTACAAAACGGCGCCCGTGCCGGTCAGCGACAGCGAGGCGAAGCTCAGGTCGTTGGTAGAAGTGTCGAGCGTGCCGCCAGATATGCTGACAGGCGGGAACACGGTGCTTAGTTGGGACGTGTAGATACCCACGAAGCCTCCCGTCACGATGAGACCCCTACCGACGTTGGCCAGCGTGGCCGGATCGGCGATGTACAGGATGCCACCGGTGGAGATGGTGAGACCGGACACGTTGTAGAGGCCCAGCACGAAATTGGTGCCGCCCGAGCTGGTCACGTTAGACGAGGCGTCGACGACGAGGCGCGATGTGTTCTGGAAGGCCTGACTGCCGATGCCCAGAGCGTTGCCGTTGGATAGGACGAGGCGCGAGCCGCTCGACACGAGGAAATCGCCTGTGTGGATGCCACCGCCATCGAGGGCGAGGGTGCCGCCAGCGTCCACGGTCACCTGGCCCTCGTTGTTGAACTGCGGGGCAATGCTCGTGGCCGCGCTGCTCGCGATGCGGAACTGGCCGCGATTGGTGAACACCGGAGGCTTATCAGAGGCTGCGCCCGGGTTGGCGATGTTGCACGATGAGGACACGCAGTTGATCACGAAGCTCGTGTTGGCCGCGTTGACGAAGTCAGCTCCATTGGTGAAGCTCAGCGTACCACCGGACATGAGGGTATTGGCCTGGCTCACGATGCGGCAGGTGTCCACGGCCTTGGTCGTGGCCGTGCCCGACACGACCAAGCTCGCCGACGGCGCGAGCGTCAGCAAGCCCGTTCCGATTATGCTGCCGCCGTTGAAGAGGATGGTGCCCTTGGCCGTTACGTTGCTCTCCATACTTAGCGAGCCGTTGCCGGAGAGGCTGACGTCGGTCAGCGCGACCTGCTGGCCCTTGAGATCGATCAATCCCGTCGACGAGACGTTGAAAGCCGGGAAGGAGACCACGCTGGCCGGGAGAGCTCGCAGCGTGAGGCTACCGCTCGACACGGCGATGACTCCCGATCCCAGGTTGGTCGGCTGCGACGTGTTGAAGAGGAGCACACCGCCGCTCACCTGCGTCACGCAATCCGAGCAGTTGTACTTGCCCAGAACGGCGACAGAACCACCCGAGAAGGTCAAGCCCACTCCGTTCTCCACCGTGAGGGACGAACCGGCAGCCAGGGTGTGCGTTCCTGCGGCGAAACGCAGCTGCGAGGCCGCGTGCACGCTCGCCGTCGTGTCGTAGAAGCTGTCGCTGCCGGAAAGAGTGAGCGCGCCTCCGCTCGCGATGTCCAACGAACCCTTATGATCGAGGTCGCACGAGAGTACACAATCACCAACCCCGGACTTGATGATCGATCCGAGATTGGCCAGACGACAGGCTCCCGGCGCAGAGGCCGTCATGTTGAGTCCTGCAGCAGACGACGCCGAAATGGACATGGTCTTGGTGTTGCGGATAAGGGCACCGCCGGACGCCGTTATGGAGCCGTCGAGCCATTGCAATCCGCCGTCAGCGTAGATGGTGGCCGCCTGCAGGGTCTTTACTGACGATGATCCGAAGAACGTCGCAGAGCCGGTGACTTGAACGGTGATGCCGGACACGGCGCCGCCGCTCCAGTTCAGGGCGCCCTTCACCTGGACCAGCGACTGGCCAGCGCCGTTACCGGTGCCTACGAAGGCGCCTCCGCTGATGCTCAGGTTGAGCAGGCTCAGCGGAGCCTTGACGTGGATGATACCAGCCGATAGGGCCAGCGTTTGATTGGTGCCGTTGACGTTGGGGGACTTGATGGTCAAGTTGGCGCTGCTGCCAGACACGCTGGCCATCGACACGTTCCAGGCCGAGGCGCTGGTCGAGTTGACCACGACTACGCCGCCCGTTACGCTGATAGGTCCGACCGCAGACAGGGAAGCATTGGACATAACGTAGAACGTGACATTGCTGCTCGGCGCGTTGAAGGCCAAGGTGGATGTGGTGTTGACAACCTGCAGGCTGCCTCTGGCGTAGCCGCCTCCGCCAATGGCCAACTGGCCTCCGGAGAGCACCTGGAGGGAACTGTTTACCTCGGCTGCCAGCGGCCAATTGATGCTGACGCTGCCGCTGCTGATGAGCGCGCCAAACAGGTTGAAGCTAGGAACGCTCACGTTCAGCGAGGGCGTAGTCATGCCCGCCGTTGCCGTCGAGAACACGCTGATGGGACCGTAGCTGTTCCATACGGTGCTCTGGCTGCCGGTGACGATGCCCGTGGTCCAGTTCACTGCAGAGAGGGTGGTGAAGCTTCTGGCCAAGAGCGCGACGTTGCCGCCGATAACGAGAGTGTTGTTGACCGTGGTACGGCCTACGCCTTCGTGACTGCCGCCAGACCACGAGAAGACGCCATTGACCTGCACGTGACCTGAGCCCACTATGGTTCCGCCAGTCTGTGTGGAAGAAGAAGAAAAAAACAACAACAACACAAGTTAGGGTGTCGCAAAATATCACAGGCTAAACGACGCGTGATGATAATTACCTGAGTGAGGGTACCGGTCGTGATGACGACCTTGCGCGTATAAAGCTGAATCACACCACCATTGACAACGAGACCGCTGACCTGGAACGAAGTGCCGACGGTGATAGTGGCTGTCGAGGAGGCAGGGATGATGGCCGTGTCCGTCGTGCGAGGAATGGAACCCGAGTCCCAACACGTGGTGTCGAACCAGTTGCGAGCACCAGTCGTACACGTCCACGTCACGTTCGTGGGATTCATTGAGGCAGTGGCACACTGGGCGCCGCCAGCCGGCGCGGTGCACAGACAGGCACCGTTGACGCACGTGCCGCGAGCGTTACACTTGGAGGAACCGCAGTCGTCGGCGCACGCGGTTCCCATCCTGTTGGTCGTCGTGCAGGTGCAAACGCCGGTGGCCACATTGCAGGATCCCGCTGCGGAGCAGTTGAACGGGCAGGCGAACACGGTCGACACGAACGCGCTGGCATTGTAGGCGGGCCAACCCGAAAGGGACGTGGCTGGCACGACGCCGGGCGTGGTGGCGAACTGCTCCTTGGTGACCGAGCCCCAGAGGATGTAGGCGAAGGAATCACCCGGCCCGGGCAGGAAGTTGTTGGTGTAGGTGGCCGCCACGGTACCATCGGGATCGACCGTGCCACGGACGGAAAGCCGGGGGAAGTGGACGCCGGGCGTGAGGCCGCCGGTGGGGAACGAGAGAAGGCCGGCAGGGCCCATGGTCAGGTTCCCGCCGACGGAGGTGTCGCCCGACAAGGACCACGAAGCGCCGGAGAGGACGACCGAACCGGCCACGTAACCCACCGGAGAGCCGTTGGCGTGGGTGCCGTTGCCGTTGATGGCAAAACCGCCCGCGGCGAGCGTATGAACGCTCGTCGAGTTGGTGAGGGTGAGCACGCCGGCCACGGCCTGGGTGAGGTTGCCGCCGCGCATGGTCACGCTTCCCGAAAGCCACCAGTAGGACCTGTGGGTATCGAAGGAGCCGGCGTTGACGTCGACGTCCCAGTCGACGTACACCGTGCGGTAGTTGCTGTACTTGCCCGCGCGGCCGAGCACTACAATCTTGGGATGACCGGAACCTACCCTCATGCGCCAGTAGGAGAAGCAGTTGTGACACAGGTTGTAGAAGCACGGATCGCACGTGTAGGTGTACGAGTTGTGGAAATCGAAGGTGGCCGTCGACCCGACGACGATCTGCGCCGAATCGTACCCTACCATGTCGCCGCGGTACCAGCGCGCGTACCCGTTGATCTGGAGCACGTTGAGGAAGAGATGACGGTCGTTGGTCGTATCGAGCACGAGCGTGTTGACCGTCCAGTTGCCGGTACCGGTCGCCGAAGATGCCTGCCAGTCGGCGGTCGCCGTGAAGAACTGCCCGATGACTTCGAGATTGCCGCCGGACAGCGTGAAGCTGGTCGCCGAGGCCGTGTAGGTGGAGAAGCTCAGCCAGCCGCCGCTCAACGAGATCGTCGGCACGTTGACCGACGCGCCGTCGAGGAAGTAAGCGTAGCCGCCGGTCACGCCTGTAGCCGCCACCGTGTACACGCCGTAGACCTGCGCCAGACCGCCGGTGGCGAAGACGACCGAGCCGGCGCCGCTCAAGGTGCCAGTGGCCAGCAGCGTGCTGTAACCGCCGGCGAACTGCAGCGCACCGGCCGCCTGAACGACCACGCTCGAATCGAGCGTAGCGTTGGTGGCGATGACCAGCGTGCCCTGACGCACCTCGAGGGAGGCCTTGTTGATGAGCGGGAGCGCCCACGTGACGCTGGCGGTCACCACGAGATTGGCCGCGTTGATGAACGTGCTCTGGACGCCCGCCACCGCCGCGTTGATCTGGACGTTGGTACCGGTCGCCGCCGTGAAGTTGGCCAGATTGTAGAACGACTGGCCGTTGGCGAGCGTGATGGCACCGGCGGCCCAGGTGACCGAACCCACGTTCACCGTCTTCCTACCCAGGATGGAGGCGCCCGTGAAGGCAGCCGAGCCGCTGAGGATCGTAGCGCCGGCGCCCGAATGGGTGCCACCGCTCATGGTCAAAGCTACGACGGTGATGTTGTCGGAGCCCGTGAGAACGCCACCGGACTGAGTCAGCTGGCCGATGGCGAAGGTGTTGTTGAGGAAATCCGCGACGCCGCCGCTGATGGTGAAGGACGGCGGGAACGCCGAAGGCACGGTCTCGAAGGTCGTGTAACCGCCCTGCACGAGGAAGGTCGACGCCAGGCTGATCCACTTGGTCGAGCGCCTGAACGTGAGCAGGCCGTTGTCGATCGTGATCTGGCCCGTCACGTTGAGCGTACCACCGAGGTTGGCCACGCCGGTTCCGGAGATATAGAAGGTGCCCGTGCCGTCCATAGTGCCGGCGGCGTCCATCGCGTAATAGCCCGAAGGGAAGTTGATCGTGCCACCCGAAACGGCCCGGAAGAGACCATAGTTGGTGCTCGTGGCTGCAGTCGCCAGCTGGAGAGTGCCGCCCGAGCACGTCAACGATCCGTAGTTGTTGAGCGTGACGCTGATCAGGTTGGTCTGCGACGACTTGGTGATGGATCCGTAATTGACGATCGAGGGCGATGCGCCTGAAGCGGGCTGCCAGTTGGTGTTGACCCACGTGTAGGTGCTGACCTGGTTCTGGGCCGAGTTGACGTTGAGCACGGCTCCGGCGCTATTCTCGAAGACGGCGGCGTTGTAGTGGTAGATCTGTCCGCCCACCCAGTTGACGGTGCCCAGGTTGCGGAAAGCGCGCGCCAGGCTCTTGTCGCCCTGCGTCGACAGCGTGAGCTGCATGCCCGCGGCGAGCTCGGTGCGACCGGTGCCGGTCATGTAGCCCGACGTCCAGGTGCTGTTCTGGGACAGGGTGAGGACGCCCGTGCCGTTGAGGTTGCCGCCCTCGAGCAGCATCGAGGGCAGATCGATGGTCCACGAGGTCATATCGAGCGTGCCGGCGGTGATCTGCAAGAGCGATCCGACGCTGTCACCCTGCAGGACGACGCCCGGCGTGGGCTCGTAGTGGTCGCCATCGATGGCGTGGCCAGACTGAGGCATGAGCGTGTAGCCGCCGGTGATCCACAGACGGCCCAGATTGTTGAACTGGCAGTAGAGCTCGTTGCGCCCGTTGCTGAATTCGATCGTCGACGCAGAGTCGCCGTTCACCGTGGCGTTGACGTCGAGCCGGGCATCGCCCAAGGCGAGGATACCTCCCGTGCGCGCCTCGTAGGTGCCTGCGGCGCTGTAGCTGCCGCCATAGAGCTGCAGCCTGCCGCCGCCTATCGATTCGGTGTGGTTGACGTTCTCGAAGAAGATCTTGATGACGGCCGACAGGGCCGAACCCCTGCTGCGCACGGTGCCCAGGTTGGTGAAACGCGCCAGACCGGAACCCGAGACGTCGAGCGTGAAACCCGTGCCTGCGGGCTGCACGATCTCGAACAGCTTGCCGGCTGAGTTGATGAAGACGCCCTCGTCGATGCCCTGGCCGTTGCCGCCCAGCCACTGTACGAGATTGTTGTTGATCACCTTACGGCTGAAGCCGAAGGGGGGCGTAGGTCCGGTAACGATCTGCACGGTACCCTCGATCACCGTGTCGCCCGAGCCGGTCCACAGACCGCCGCCCCATACGAACGTTCCCGGGATGGTGATCTCGCCGGAACCGGTGATCTCGCCGCCGTACTGAGTGCTGCCGGAAGGGAGGGTCACGTTCCAATCCTTGAGGTCGAGAACGCCGCCCGTGACGGCGACTGCCGGGAACGGCAACGGCAAGGCCTCGAAGTTGGCCCTACCGCCGGACACGCGCAGGGTGGGTCCGAAAGGGCTGGTGTACCGGACGTCGGCCCTGAAGTTGGCTACGCCGCCATCGACGATGGTGTCGTTGGTCGATCGCAGGTCGGCCACGACGTTGCTCATGCCGCCGGAGAACTTGAAATTACCGGCGCCCTGGAGCACGCACGAGGTCGTGAGCGAGTGCACGTCGAGGTTCGAGGAACCATCGAAGGAGACTTGGCCGCCGCCGGATGCCACGAACGTGGCGTTGGTGCACAGGCCGCCGCCGGAGAGGGCCAGGTTGCCCGTCGATGCGTTGACCAGCGCGTCGCTGCCGTCGTGGTAGAAGGTGAGGCCGATGGCCGACCTGCCTGCTGACGCCTGCTTGACCACCTTGCCCCAGTTGCGGAACACGCCGCGCGGGTTGCCGCTCGCCGTGCACCAGCACTGGCCGGGCGCCTCGGCGCGGAAGGTGGCGTTGTTCCAGTTTGTCACCGTGGCGCCGTTGAGGGCGCTCGTGCTGCCGCCGGTCCACTGGACGACGTTGTAGTTGACGATGTCGCGCGAGAACGAGTTGGTACCGGTGGCCACGAGCGTGCCGAGCACGATGGTCGTGCCGGCACCGATCATGGAACCGCCGCCCCAGGCGTACGTCCCAAGGATCGTGGCGTTGCGCGAACCCGTTAGAGTACCGCCGGACTGAGCGATATTGTTGATGTTGTGTTCGGCATCGCCCAGATCGAGCGTGCCAGAGCCGGAAATGGTGAGCGTCGGGTGGTCATTACCGCTGAGGGCGTAGTGCAGCAGCATGGTGCCGCCTGATACGCTAAGACCTTGGGCTGTCGTGTTGGTGAAGTTTACGCCCGGCAACAGATGAGCCGTTCCAGCCGTTACCGCCAGTCTGGGATGAGGATAAGTGATAAGAATGAGTGTTGATTAAAAAAAAACATTGCTGGCAGTCAAGGTACCTTCCGGTATTGGTGAAAGTGCTCTTGACGTTGACGGTGGCTCCACTCACCTGTACGACATCGGCGCCGGAGATGCGCGAGAGCGGGCTCAGCGTGTGCTCTCCAGATTCGAAGACGATGGCTCCGCTGGCGGGAGCGAAGAGTCCCGAGCTGTAGCCGCTGGCCGAGAGATAGATAACGGCTCCCCCTGAAGTGGTCACGGTACCATTGTTGTTGAAGGCCACGATGAAACGGCCAGGGTAGCCACCATTCGTGGTCACAGTGCCGTAGTTATCTAAGCTACCACCGCCCGATAGAGTCTTCAATGCCATAGCTGAGGTGTAGAGATTGATCGACGTGGAGAAGGTGGCCGACGGATTGTTGACAATGCTCGCGCCGGTTGCTACGGCCACGTCGCCCCAGATCCAGGACATCTGATTATTGTTCTCCACACGGCATGCCACGGTCTGTCGAGAGGAATAGGAAAGGCGTGTAAGTGATGATGATTGGAAGAGTTACAAAACTGACAACGAACGAGTCCAATAGAGGAGGACACTGAGACAAAATCAACTCATAACAACTAATCAGTTACCTTGTCGAACCAATTGTAGTAATAATCACCGTAACCTTGACCGGTAATGGCGAAGGTGCCGTTGTTGATGAGGCGGCCACCGCGAAGCGGACACAAGACCGTGCCGCGATACCAATTCATGGTACTCGTCACTGTTACAGAACCATCGATGTTGATCTGTGCGCCGAAGTTGGGAGAGTTGTTGGTCGAGTCGCCGACGGTCAAACTGGGGATCACGTGGTCATACTGGCCAAAGTTGATTGCGCCATAGCTCAGAGCTGAAGGTCATACGATGAAACGATTCGTAAGCAGTCGCACGGAGGGGAGGGGTGTTTTTGTTTTTTGTGTTTTGGTGGGGGAGGGCGCGTACTGATGGACGGAATGTTGTTAGTGGCCGTATCAGCGAACGTAAGGATACCATCTTGCTGGCTGCTGGGGTTGCCGCCAACTCCAATGACGATCGCTCCAGAGGCAACGAACTTGGAAGCCGAACGTATGAAAGTACTTCCGGTGATCAAGATGCTGCCCGACGTGTTGACTCGACCAGCCAGTTCGGCCAAATAGGGAAGAGACACGGTGCCGGAGGTGCCTGCTATGGTCGTGGTAGAGTCGAGATACACGTTGGCGCCGATGAGCTGAAGAATGCCGCCATCGCTACGGAAGGTTCCGTTGACCTGGACGCCCACAGCGTTGATGCTGAGAGAGGCCGTAAGAGCCGAGACTAAATAGAGAGAAAGAGGGGAGAAAGAAAGAGATTGGGGGGGGGTAGTAGTCAGACCACCACACAGGAAGATTGAATTCGGACTGAGACGGGCTCAGGACAAGTGTCGTCACGTACTCGTGCCATAGTTGTAGACCCGAGGATTGAGTACGGAACCGGAGGAGTAGCCCGATGCCGACTGCTGTATAATGCCGTAGTTGATGACCCGCGTGTCGCCGGACTGGTCATTCATGTCGTAATTCGTGCGGATATCGAGCGTGGCGGAAGGTCCCACTACAAAAGAGGCATCGTTCGAGAGAGCAATGGTGCCGGAAGTCCATGAGGATGCCCCACCCAGCTGCAGGGTGTGCGACTGGATGCTCTTGTCGTAGTCGGTGCTGAAGGTGGCGGCGCCGAGCACTTGCGTCGTGCCGCGTCCCTGGAGGGCGCCGGTGTAGAAGTTGAGGCCCCCGAGAACGGTGAGCTGGCCGTCGGCGATTACGGTGGCCGCCGTTGAGCCGTCGGCCTTACCCATCTGCATCGACGAGAGCGACAACGCGCGACAATTGAAATTGGCCGTGCCAGCCTCTGCCGTGAACGGTGCTCCGAGATCGATGACGGTGGCTTCAGCGCGCACGTCGAACATGCCGCCCGAGACCACAGTGCTGCCGCCAGCGGCATTGTAGGTACCCATCACGATGAGCGTACCACCGTTGACCAGCAGCTTGTTGCCTACGGTGACCGTAGACGAGCGATCGAAGTAGAAGGGAGCTGTCAGGTAGCTTGGCGAATCAATGCGCAGAATACCGGACGACTGCACCGTGGCCGTGGACCAATGAGTACCGGCAGCCACTGCCAGCGTTCCTTGCTGAACCAGGATGGGACCATAATTCTGGAAGTCGCAAAGGATGCGCGCTTGGGCTGACGCCTGGTTGACCGTAATGGTACCCTTGTTGACCACCTGTACGCCCACGGTTCCCGTCATCACGGCAGCGGCCGACATGACCAGCGAGCTGATGAAGATGAGATGTGAGTGTAAAGTGCCAGCGTTAGCTGGGTAATAACAACAACAACAACAACAAGTAAATTGAGTGAGTTGCATCCGCGTACCCATTTACGTTGATGAAGGATGCGGACTCAGACAGAATGATGTCGCCGCTGGACCACAACGCAGGCGCTTGCTGTATTGGATGAGGCGGTACACAACAAAAATCGTGAGTTTCCTAGCACATAGCATTCCGTCTCCGTAGAGAGATCTCTTGTGTGGACTACGTACATTGAAAATGGTGGCCATATCGAGGGTCTTCGAGGTACCGGCAAAGGTTGCATTCGTCAGGATAGTGAGAGAACCAGAACCAGCCACTGACCCGCCAGTCTGTCAACATTAAACACGCCTCCAATTGAGTGCAAGTGTGTGCCATAGAGATCAATAACTAATCATTATTATTCATCATTATTGTTATTAATATAATATTATTAAGGGAAAGGGAAGGCTAACCCATGTGAAGACTTGCACAGGCATGTCCACGTTGGTCGAAAAAGTACCACCGGAAATAGTGAGGTAGGGAATGGTGAAGAAGAGGCAGTGAATGCGAATGAGGCCACCAGTTACGACGAACTGCGATGGGACGCTAGCTGGTTGAACGTAGAGGTCGGCGATACCACCACTCACTGCGTTGTGGTAAAAGACACAAACCCGCGGGTAAGCAAAGCTGGTGATCCTTCAAAAGCACTCGGTGTGTTTCCCGGGGAAGTACTTGTGAGAGGATTGCCAAAGTTGGCGAGCGTAGCATCGAGATTGAAATTGGTGTGACCAGCATCGACCTCAGTAGAGCCCGAAACGTTGAAGAGCGAGTCCACATCAATCGTACCCGAGAGAAGGGCCTTGCCGGCACCTGCAAAGGTGGAATTGAGGAGCAACGAGAACGTGCCACCCAATCTCAAGGTGGCCCACTGGCCAAAGGTCATGGTGCCGTTGTTGATGCCGCCACCAGCGAGGTAGAGCTGACCCGAAGACACGTTGACCGACGCGTCCCTGTTGTTCTGGAAGTTGAGGCCGAGCGTGGCCACCGTGGAATTCATGGCGTTGGTGCAGGTGAAGTTAGCGTCGTTGACGAACACCGACGTAGAGCCGCCGTTATTGTTGAGGGCGTAGTTGGACGTCAGGTTGACGAGGAAGGAAGCCACGCCCGCAGGAGAATTGACAATGCTGGCCCCGCTCGAGGCATTGATGTTACCGGCGTTCCACACGGCATCGGCCAAGTTGTAGAGCTTGGTCAACACGATGGTCTTGGTGGCCGGCCCGTCGATGGTGATGCCGGCGAGACACCGCACGCTGGAGACCAGGTTGTAGAGCGCACCGCCGCTCCAGTAGAACCGCTTCTCCGTCACGAGGGACGCCGTACCGGTCAACGTACCATTGACCAGGGCGAAATCGTCGTGGGCGAGGAACTGACCGCTGACCGAGTGCGTACCGCCCAGCACGTAGCCCTTGCTGTAGACGTCCACGGTGCCGCCAACCTGGAGACCCGTAGCGCGCAGAGTGAAATTGGTGGACGCGCTCACGTTCTGGCTCGTGCGCAGCGTGCCGCCGATGTCGAGGATCGTGCCCACAACGTTAGCGTCGTGGAAGTCGGCCGTGCCGTCGGAATCGATGATGAACTGGTTGCCGATGTTGGCCAGCAGGCAACCCTCCTGCAGGTCGAGCAGACCGCCGCTGACGCGCGTGGTGCCCGTCACGTTCAACGTGGAACCCGACTGCATGGCCACCGTAGCTCCGCTATTGACCAACAGGGTACCGGCCACCGAGGCCACGCCACGACTGAGGAAATTGTGATCGAGGATTCCGGAGAAAGCCAGCGTGCCTCCTTCCAGAACATTGAATACACCGGTGTTCTTGGAGCCATAGTTGGCGAACTCTACAGTGCCCGACTGGATGGTGAAGTTGCCGGTCTGATCTAGCTGAGCATAGATCGTGTTCGTGTTCGTTCTTAATAACAATAGAAAGATACGGAGCAGCGTTAATACTACTAGTATCGACACCCAAGGCCATGATGGAGTGTCAGCTCACGTACCCATTCTTGAACATCTTGCCTGAGTTGGCAAAATACAGCGATGTACCACCGAGGTAGAGGAGCGAACCGCCAGGCATGAAGTAGAAGCTGCCCGACGACACGATAGAGCCTCCATTGACGCCGGAAACGTTACCCTGGAGGAAGAAGAAGAGAAGAGAAGAAGATCGGGTAAATTGATCAATTCATCAGCATACCAGCTTAATCTGAAATTGACGTCAGGATCAGGAGTCGAGCGTACGCTAATCCAGGCGATGCTGACGGTAGACTGCAACCTACGGGAATCAATCGACTTGTCCTGGTCGCTGGTGATGACGACACCGCCGACGCACTGCATGGCGTTCGGACCGCCAGCGATCCTGCCGCCCTGCCAGTTGAAAGTACCACGCACGATGATGACACCGCTGCCGTCGATCCTGCTGGCGTTCTGCATGGTGAGAGCGCCCTTGATGGTGGTGTAGCCGTTGAACATGGCCACGCCCGTCGCCACGATGAGCACGTCGCTGTTGAACGTGATCGACTGGAAGGTGGTGAGGCTGCCGCCCGAGATGTTGGTCAAGGGCATGCTGATGCCAAGACTGCTCGTGCTCAGAAGACCCGCGGTGATGCTGACCTTGGTGCCAAGGCTCGCCACTGTGGACACCTGATTCAGCGTCACCTGGCCGCCCGAGACCGTGGTCTCACCGGTGATGTTGACCAGCGACGAGATGTCGACGTTACCGCCGGCGAAGATCACGTTGCCCGAACCCTTGAGGCTGCTTCCACCGTCGAAGCTCGACGAGCCTCCGGAGAAGCGGAGCGTGGTGGCCACGTTGAATGGACCCGTGAAGGCACCGCTGCCGCTCAGGTCGAGAGTACCCGTCGCCACGGTGACTGTGCCCGTGCTGTTGAGCGATGCGGACAGCTTGCTCACGTCGGTGCCGTCGATCTTGTTCAGCAGGCCCGCGTTGACCACGACCCAGCTCGAGCTGGTAGAAGTGAGAAGATTGCCACCGGCGACGAAGCTAATGGTGGCATTGTTTGCATTACGGATCTGCGCGCCACCGCTGCCCGTCACGTTACCCCCGACGGTGAACGTGCCCAGATTGTTGAACTGATGACCATTGGAGATCGTCGAGGAATTGCCCGAGACCACGGTGGTGTAGGCCACCAGAGTACCTCCGCCCAACTGACCGCCTGGTAAGGAGAGAGAGAGAGAAGGCGATAACCCGCCGATAAGTAATCAGGCCGTACGGTAACAAGTACGAACGCAGATCTGGCACAAATGCGACATGTCATCTGGGTGGTTTTGCGCGTACCGGTCCAAAGGAAAGTGCCCGTGACGGTGGTGAGACCTGAGCCAGCAAGAATGCCGCTAGGAGCCAGATTGAAATTCCTTTCAAGAGTAAAACGAATGCCCGCCTTGAGCGAGATAGCGGCCTGCATGAAAAGATCTCCCGGAATGGTAACATCGGCGTTGAAGAAATGGTTTCCTCCGGTGATGTTGAGTGCCCTGTGATAAAGGGAAAATCACAGAGGAGATGTCAGTTGTACGGAAGCACACACGCACAATTTGCGCGCAAGTAGGGGATCACGAACGAAGGGAAACGCATGGCGGTGTTGAGCACGAGGCTTCCACCCAACAGATAAGTGTCAGGAAGTTGCACTCCCAAAGCGTTGAGCGTGAGAGTTCCGTTGCCCTGAATGACGAAGCGCGAGCCCAGAGAGGTTATCGATGCACCAGCAGCAAGCGTGTGCTGGCCGCCCTGGACGGTGGTGACGCCCTGCACGTTGTACACCGAGCTGATGACACAGGTGCCGCCAGTGAAGTTGACGTTGCCGGCGCCGACGATGGACGAGCCCGAGTTGAAGAGCAACGTGCCGCCACCGAGCTGCAGCGTCGATGAGTCCGCCACGTTGATCGGTCCGGTGAAGGTGCCACCACCGGCCATGTTCAGAACTCCATTGGTGACGTTGATGGTGCCTGTGCTGGTTATCGGGGACAGGAGGGTCGCGCTCACACCGTCACCCAGAACGAAGGTACCGACATTGTTGACCGACCACGAGGAACCGAAGAGGCGAGAGCCGTTGTTCAGCTGTAGGATGCCATTATTCTTGAGCACGGCGTTTCCGGAACCGTTGAGCGAGCCCGAGAGGGTGCAGTTGCCGTTGACGTTGACGTTGCCCGACGTGATGGCCGCCGACCCGACGATCGTCAACAATCCGGCCACGTCGATTCGAGATACGGCAAGGCTGCCTCCGCCGAGTGTGAGATCGACGAATGAAGCGAGACCGGGGCCTTCGAACAAGCCACCCGTAATGCTCGCGTTACGTCCGCTCACCTGGAACAGGTTGCGCACGGTGAACTGGCCTCCCGTCTGGTTGTACAAATCGGACACGTAGACCGTGCCGAACAGCGACATCGTGCCCGAAGTGATTGTGAGGCGCATCACGGAGAGCGTGTCCGATGAGCCCGGCATGGAGAGAGAACCGCCGGAGAGGATCACGTTTGAACCGAAGCTCACCACGGAGGTGCCGCTGGCTATAGACACCTGTCCAGCTGAGAGGATAGCCGTTCCCGTGTTGTTGAGCTGCGAATATCTATGTCACATGGACACACAACAGCAGCAACAACAACAACGTTGTATAAGCCATATAGAATTCTCAAATTGGGCTGGAAAAGCGCAAAAGCGTCGTACTGGTAATACACATTGCCCCCAGAGTACGACATCGTGCCGCTGCTCACGATGTTCGTACCGACGTTGATGGCCAATGCGCCACCTGCAAAATTGAGTGTGCCGGAGGGTGCGACGGTGATCGGAGCCCAGGTATCGCCGCCGCTCGCGATCGACAAAATTCCCTGCTCGACGTTGAGCGTACCGCGGTGGCTGAAGGGAGCCGCCAAGCGCGCAACACCGGAAGCGTTTGGTAGGGAGATCGTGAGCGTGCCATTATTGGCAAAGATACCGGTTCCCGAGGTTGTTAGATTTACAGCATTCTGGATTACAAATTCGCTCTGCGGTACCATACATCAAGATGAGCAAACTCAATGTGATCGTTTTCTTTTTCTTCTTCTTCTTCTTCTTCTTCAAGGAAACTCGAACTTACCGCTGGAGCGTTGATGAAAAGGGCGTTGCCGTTCAAAACCAACGAACCACTTGTCCACGTACCACCGCTGCAGCAAGTAGGGGGGGTAAAGATGGGATGGTCAACACAAGGGTGATCGGGAAAAAATGTCGAAGGCGCGCGGGTACCTGTTGATGCTGAGCGTGGAGCCGGCGGTCAGGGCGCGACCAGTTGGGGTGCACGATGTACAATCCAAGGTGAGAGGTCCATTCACGTTGATCGTGCTCGAAAGGTTGAACAATCCACTGCCCCAGACAAAGGGACCTTCGATCTGGAGGATGACCCAGTTCATGGATGGGGTGAGTGAGTACAAGTAGTTAAAAAAAAAAAAAAAACGAGGCTTAGTAAGCGTACAAAGAGGTCACCATTGCCCCATATGCTTGACTGCGAAGTACCGTTGTACACCAGCGAAGAGACCTGCAGAGAATTGGGCCTACACGCACATCCCCACAAAATAATTGATTAACCATTCGTCCCATTCTTGGCAAAGATATTACTAATTTTCAGCAAAAATTAATACTTAATCGTTGTCACCTCGGCCAATTGTCTCGTGAATGATGGAAAATGTATAATCGAATCGATTGATCAAGAAATGCCAGTCGCAGATGGGCCAAGGTGACTTAAAATGAATATTTTGTTTGGGAAGGGTCTGTCGAGAAGGGTGGGGCACGCGTACGCGAGGATGCGGATGACGGTGCCGGAGCTTATGGTGAGGGACTTGGCGACAACGTGTCCGTTAATGTCGACGGTGCCGGTCGTGGTGCTGATGTAGACGTCGTCGTCCGCGGTGGGCGCTACGCCGTCGACCCAGTTGGTGTTGTTGGTCCAAGGGGAGATACCCGTGAGACCAGTCCGCCAAGTCACCGTGGCACCGAGTGTCGGGCTGGCTACCGCCAGCAGGACAAGGGAGACCACCAAGCACACGAGGAGGACATCCAGGCGTCCAGTAGACCGGCTGATCCGTCGCGTCGGAGTTACGACTGCAAAGTGAGTACAACCACCGCGATCATTTGCGTAAAGCACACAAACACACGTCAGTGACAGGAAGAGAACTCAGCTCGCTAAGACACTGGACACTGAACACTAACAGCGAACACCACATTGCTCGCCGAGCCCTGTGTTAGAGCCACTCTCATCACCGCGTCTGGTTCGCAGCTGCGGTAAGCCTGGGTCTTCTTCCGCTAGAGCTAGCGGTTGGGCGGTACCTAACCCAGTTACGTGGCTCCACACGTAAAACAGACTTGTATACAAGTCAACATGTTCCCACCAGATATCTGGTATTAACACACGTACGCGATATTTGGATAAACCAAACCGACGATCTTTTCGCTTAAACATAGTGAGGAACTCCGAACAATCCGCCATATCGGAAGCCCAGAAAGAACCATAGAACTCAACTGCTGGTGTGGCCGTTTGAACGACCCGAAAACGTGCACGTCACGGGAAAACCGTTCGTGCGGGAAGTGAAGAGGAACAACTACCGCAAGGCGGTGGATCAAAACAATTCACAATACACAGCACGGCATAATTTCAAAGAGGCGCCCTATTGGGCTAAATCCAAAAGCTGATAGAGCCTGAGTTTCCTCTCTTCTTACCTAAACGCTTTTCTCTCCTCGCGGTCGCGAACCAGCCCCTTTGGCTAGTTTAAGGTGGGTTCGAGCCTCAGATCAAGCTTGACGCGTACTACTGAACGTGGGGGAGGGAGTTTGAAAGATAAAAGGACGACTGTGCTACTACTGCTTTTTGTTCGGCCAGGAAGTACGCGCCCAACTCCTACGGGTCCGTGCTCGGGGACCAAAATGAACGCCAGTTTTCGCGCCAATGGTAAAAATGGATTCATTTCCCTCCGGAGTATCCTACGAACACCCAAGCTTGGTCTCTGTTCCGCGGTGCAGTTCTGCTTCGCGCCACTCCTCCTCGTGTGCCAAACCGACTTGCTGTGATGACGGCGCCTGGCTCTCTGTCTGGTTGGCTCAAGAACCGGCCGTTCTCCCCTGTACCTTAAACGCGGGAAGGGGATGCACTGCTGTCAGACCGAAACACTGTTAAAATCGCTGCACTCGACTTCTTACTGGCTGTGGACCAGACCCTTTGCTGCGGTATCCTCGCATCTCGGAAAGGCACCGGGAGCAGATGTCGACATGCCTACCTCCCGCTCGTAACTATCGTGGGCGTGAGATGAGGCCTCAGGTTATGTTCCTGTTCTCAACACGAGTACCTCAGAGAGGGACCACAGAAGGAGAAATTGACCAAGTACACATTTCTCCAAATGATCAAAAACCCACAACTTCCGTACCGTAACGTAAAACACAACAGACTCAACTGGTCGTCCTTGAACGCCATTTCACCTGTTGTCTCTTCATGAAGCTGTCAAATTTTCCGTCCTACCAGGATGGCAACAAGGGTCCTATAAAAGATCAGATTGGAAAGAAATCTAATGAGGGTGTTTCGAATTAAAAAAAGGCCGCGTTTACGTAAATCATAAAACATTTTGAATCAAAAATCGAAAAGTTTTCCATCTCTACCACAGCTCTCCGACAGCTAACACCCGCGGCGCATTGTGCAAATCCTTTTTGCAAAACGTTTTGTCTTACCGAAATGCGTTTCAAAAATGTTTGGGAAGAAGCTGTTTTGAACTCCACACGTCGAGGCCACGCGCCCTAAGAGATGGAGACGGTGCAGTCAGGACGAGCGACTGGGGAAGCCTTCGTCCCGGCGGACGTGCTCGCGCATGACCTCTACAGCTACGGTGACGTCGGATGCGGCTACACGGCCCACTCCCTCGGCCTCATGGCGGTGTTCGCGCTCTTCTTCACGGTGATCTACAACGCCAGCGAACCCATCTGCTGGCGACTGAGCTCGACGTACCGCGCGATGCCGGCCAAGATGCGGCTGCGATGGGACAACCGGGTGACATCGACCGTTCACGCCCTCGTGGTGGTCCCGGGTGTCCTCTGGACCTTCTTCTTCGGCTTCGATCCCATTCACATCTCCACCCCACACGGTCGCATCCTCAGCTGCAATTCTCGTACGTGTGCTGCTGGCCTTTTCATCTTTCTATCTTTTAATTTTTAATTGAGACTTTAAATTATCCGATAAACGTAGAAATCAGGAGGAAATAAATTTCTAATTTTTAGAAATCCTTATTTTTATGAATATGCGCAGCCTAACGTTCATACCCGAACAGAGGCGTACGTGTGGGTGTGCTTCAGCGCGGGCTACTTTGCGTGGGACTCGCTGACGTATCTGGTCTACGTGCTCGCACGCCGCACGGATGATGTCGGCATAGCTGAGTTTGTCCATTCCTTCGTACGCACATTCCTGCCCCTTGATGACACCTGTGCACGGTTGCACACACGCGCACGATGTACCAGTACGCTGATAACTGATCTTGACTATTTATGCATTCATTCTGCATGTGTTGTTACTCGGTGCTAGGTTTGCTGGTTCGCATACATCATGGCAATGGTACGGGCCGCTGTCAGCTGTATTCGCTGTGTTTAAACAAGTGAAGTAAGCTGACGTTCTCCCTCTTTATTAACGTTATGATCAGCGCCCTTTCGTGCTCTTCTACGGAATGTTCTTCCTCGCCTACGAGCTATCGACACCGTTTGTAAACTTCCACTGTAAGCCCGCTCCTGCTGCTACTGTGTCAATCTCATCACTTACGTAGAACTTGGCACTGACGGCTTGGCCCTCTCGCCTCTTTTCGTATTGTGTAAATAGGGTTCATGGACAAATGCTCTGTTCCCAATAGCAACCCTTTCAAGATGGTGAACGGCATCCTGCTGGTTGTATGCTTCTTCCTGGCAAGAATCGCTTTCGGCTTCTACTACTCCTACGGCATCTGGAGTGACCTCTACATTGTGGCCCTCGACAACATGAGCGTCAATGGCCCATGGGTGGTCAACTTTGGCGCCGTGCTCATATCACTCATCATTTTCATCATGGTGATCCTCAACAGTCACTGGTTCTTCCTTATCCTTAAGTTTGTACAGAAGAAGCCACGCAGCCAGACCACCAAAAAATCTGACTGAACAACAGTGCGACGAATAAAACCCCTCTTCCTTATCAATTCTGTTTCTTTAAAATAACGCAGGGAAGAGAGAAGCAAAGAACAAAGTTTGATGCAGAGATTGTGCCACAGAAATCAAGGGTGGATCATCAAAGGAGGCATTCGATACGGCATCAAGTACACTGGGTGGAAGAACGAGAGGCATGTATTCCAAGTGTATCTGCTGTTCGAGCCTGTGGAGGCTTGATATCTCACACTGGATGTGAATGTAGGCAGGAAGTTTGAAGATACCATTGAGGGAGTCCCTGATGATCCAGGTCGCAAGAAATGGCTCTTTGGTTTGGTCTTCACAGGCGACATCCACAGTGTAACTTTCTTCTGAAGTACAGGCGCCCTCACATGGCCTGATGGTCGTCAGTGCCAGGTCAACATCCTCACAATGACGATGATGAAAATGAAAAGGAGCGTGTGAAGAACTACTCTGCTGTCGAGACAAGAAGAGGTAGAGGATGCAAGAGCAGATGAACCCAGCTCTGTGTCATGAGAAAACAACTTGATCAGCATGGAACTCAGCCTTTTGACAGTGTAAACGCAACAATGAAATATCTGCATGATTGAAGAATAGGTCACGTCTTGACCCTTGGTGCTCTTACCTGATCCTAGCTGCACAGCTCTCAAAGGAAATGAAGGTAGAAGATGAAGATGACAGAAGTGGAGGCATGGTTGCTGTTGTGCTTTTCCAGTTGTAACTTGCAGAGTGATGAAGCTGACTACAATAAGGAGAGAGCAATAAGAGTGGTAAAACTAATGACAAAAAAGAGTGAGAGCACCTTGCCTCAAGTAGCAGGAGAAGAAAAACACACAAGCCAAGTGTGAGGACATTGAAATTTGAAATGGAGGAGGGAATCTTAATCTAATTTGATTTTTATCTTGATCTTGTGGGGGATAATATGGTTTCTGGCTGGAAGTTTGAACTCAAGAGTAAAAACACAAATGCATCATTGAACAACTGGTTTGCAGGGCCGTTTTTACAAAGTTGCAACAGCCTTTTTAGTATTTTCATGGTATGCTGTTCTTTCTTCAATGAACAAACAGAGAGTCTAAAATGGCTCTGCTTGAAATGTGTTCATTCATTCAAGATGATTTTATTATCATGAAAAAAGACCAGACACCAAAACCTCATCTTTATTAGTTGACACAATTGGTGAGGGCATTTCATAGGATGTTCAGCAGTGTATATGCAGACAAGGATTCAAATCAAGGAACAGGCTTTTTAAGTCATATAATGTGGGAGAGCCAGGGGACCAGGCCCCATCTCTCCCACATGCTTCCCAGGCTGAGTGGCTGACCGGCCAATCGGCCGGTGCCACGTCAGCAGGGATTTCCCTGGATTTTCCCTGAATTTCCCCCGCCATTTCCCCTTGTAGCTGCAACGGTCAATCCGACCGTTGCAGCCTGTATTAATTGGGAAATTATTGAATATATTTATTATTCTTCTCAATAACTACATTACACTCCCCACACTCCCACAATAACTATTACACTCAAATTGGCATGCTCCTGCTCTTGACAACACTGGCATTTTCCCTGTTGTCATTTGACCCATGTATCACAATGCTACTGTGATTTAAGAGATAATGATTGTAGATAAGATAAATGGAAGGATTGATCAGTTTTCACTAATGCAAAGATGCTAATATGCTTATTTGTGAGCAATGTAGCACTAGCAAACAATCACTAACAATCTTCCTTGCATGATGCACTCCTTAGAGCTGCTGATGCCCACATGGACATAGACAGTCACAATAAGATGAACATGAAAGGATCAATCAATAGAGCAAGATATACAAGGGAGAAGAACCAACTATGAGCCATGCACACTCACCAAGCAGTTCAAACATACAGGTTCTCCACCACTAACTTCATCTTGTGCTTATTCTGCTCTTTTCTATCATCACTCTTCTGCTCTTCCTTACTGTGTTCTTCATCGCTTCTTCTCTTCAACACCCTTATTCTGCTTCATGCTCTCCTTCTTTCTTCTGGTGTTGGGGTGACTTGATACTTTTCGTTGAAGTGGATGGTGAGAATGCAGAAGAAGTTGATATTGTCGAAGACGTAGCATTCAACGAAAAGGATCAAGTCACCATCTCCTCCTTCTTGCTAAGTTCTGCTTCATCATGGCCATCTTTTCCCAAGTGGGCTTCATCGTTCACATCACATTGACCATCATCACTATCTTCACCTCCATCTTCATCACTGTAATCCCAATCACTACCACTGCGGTTGGATTACAAGGTCGTAGTTTAACATACCCCGTCTAGCCAGTTTGCAATGCCTTCGTTGATCAGGATCACAGAACCGTCCATTATGTGATCAGCTGACGTGAGGATGACCATCTTCCCTTGAATGATGAGCCTGCCAGCGCCCTTGAGGATACCACCATACCAGTAAAAGTGCTGCGCCACAGGTGGTGAATTTAAAGTTAACGGCCATAAGCAGCAGTGTTAATGAGCAGCTCGTGGTGGTCAAGACTTGCCCATTGATAACAATGTCGCCATCGAGAGTGAGCTCTGTTCCATTGACAAGAGTGATGTCCTGGAACCTGCAGGAGAGAACGACACAGATGTGTGGGTAAGAGAAGCGGGGCGGCTCGCATCAAAAGTCGCCACGTACCGTGAGTTGGAGCAGTAGAAGTTGAGTACACCAGACACGAAGTCGAGGGTGCCCATGTTGAGCAGCTGACTTCCTTTGATGGCATTGACCGTACCACCGGTGATAGAGGTGTTGCCGCTGATCTCGTAGGTGCCACCGATGATCGTAGTGGAACCTGCGCTGAAGCGTGTGATACCCGAACCGTGCACGAACGATTCGGGCGTGAATCTCGACGTGCCCGCGCTGAACTCAATGATGCCCGTCGTGTCCGTCGTCATCAAGCCCGAGTGCGTGCCTCCGGAGGTGGAGTTCATCAGAGCCCTGCTTCCGTTGAGCACTTGGAGGTTACCCTCGTTGAGGAATCCGCCAGCGAAGTTCGAGGTGACTCCGTCCTGTTGGATCCAGTCTTGCTTGTTGTGCACGAAGAGGTTC
>CDEZ01022054.1:0-52921 GCA_000826365.1 Acanthamoeba royreba | reverse complement strand
GTGATGCAGGCGCAGGCGGAGCGGGAGAAGATCAGAGAACGCCGACGGAAGATAAGGGCTGAGCGTCGAAAGGAGCGTGAGCGAAGGCGGGGCAGCGGCCAGATGCACGTCCGCCCGACCACCTACACACCCCCGCCCCCTCTCCTCATGCCCACCGTACCAGGCGGATCGCCAACGTCCTCTACCTCCTCCTTAGCAACCAATCCATTGATGATGATGGGCAGAAAAAGCGGGACCGGGGGCGATATGTCGAAGGGGGCGAGCAAGACCTCGCTCGGGATGCCAAAGCGATCGGCCGTGGCCAACGGGAAGGGCGGGAGCAACAGCGACACGGAGGTGGCCAGCAGTTCGGCCCGACGGCGGAAGGCGGAGGCGGGTGCGGCGGGGGTTGACGCCAACGGCAACCCCCTCGTCAACATGTCCCCTGCCCAACAGCTACTCATGCGGATGTACCAGAAGAAGGCCGCAGCGGGTACGTGACTCACCCCTCTACTCGTGTTGTCTTTATATTTTTTTGTGTTTTTTCTGTCCATCAACGTACCCCTGTTACCACGGACAGATATGTTCATCAAACTTTAAAACAATAATCTGATTTTTGTAATCAACTTCGTTTCAGCGTCCATACACAACGTTTGTTTTCCAACCGTCGAACGTGCTTAATTTCTTTATTTATTGTACCTCGCTTCGTTTTCGTCCTTTGCTTTCGTGGCTGGTGACGAGTCGTGGCGCTTCCCATCACATCATGGTGGTGGCCACGCTAGCGCACAATGTTTATTCTGGAGTTGGCTCCTTGTTACTTCTCTGACACATGCCTTTTCTTCTTTGTTGTGTTGCTGTTGCTGCTACGGTTGTGACCCGGTCGTGATGCGCGTCCACAGCAAAAGCGAAGGAGGAAGAAGGAGTGGCACAGGCAGCCAAGCCCCCGCAGCGGACCCCGGCGCAAGAAAAGCTAGTGAGCGAGGTGGCGAGGCGGGCGTGTGAGGCTACGGTCAGCAACGGCGTGTCGGCGGAGTACCTTGTCGAAAGCGACCTTCATGAGATTTGTGACTGGCTGGCTTCGCTCAAGCTCCCCGTTCAGGACTATCTCGAGCCGTTGGTCCTGGAGGGCTTCGACAACATGCACACGATCCGACTACTTCAGGAGGAGGACCTCATCAAGCATGTCGGCATCACCAAGACGGGTCACCGAAAGAAGATCATGCATTGGGTACTCCGCAACCGACCAGAGGGCTACTATGACATGATGAGCGATAACGAACAGGACGAAGAACAAGACGACTACAATATTATGACCGACATCAACTGGTCCTCTAGCGACTCCTCTGCCGCCACCTAATCCCACTTCGCACAACAGGCACTCTTCTATGCCTCCTTCACTTCTTCCATCCTCTACCTTCCTCATCTCGGTCTTCTCACACGCAGCGGATCGAGGTGATACCGCCGACTCGGTGAGTCTCTTCTTGCTCTCCTCCTTTTCTACTTCCTTCCATCTTCACCGCCTGTGCGGAAAGCGGTTTGTACACTTGAGGCTGCACCGGGAGGGATATACTGCGCGGCCTGTACTGCAGCAGCTCACCGGCGCTCCTGTTGCGGTGCGTGGACATAAAACGATTCGCGCCGCGAGCCCCAACAGTAGAGTACGCACAGCCAACTCTCTTGTAATAAAGTGCTTCACCTTCACCGACACTCTGCGCTGTGGTTAACCCTCTGTGGTGAACCATTGTAAGTTCATATCTATCTTTCACTCTCTCTATTCATTCACTCAGCACTGCAGTGACAGCTGGCGATCAGGAGAAGATTCAAGAAAGGCCACCGGTCGACGTGTCTCACTGGTGCCGTCTCCAGTGCCAAGTCTCTGTATGTCGCACTCTGTGTGTGTACTCATCTTGCCGGTCCCAAAGTGAAGATCGCACGAAGGGGCAAGCAAAGTCCGACACTGTGTTCACTGCACTGTTTCGTGAGAAGAAAAGAGAGGCTGCGAGGGTCCTTGACTCAAAGTCGGCTTCAGCCAGCCTCGCTCATGCCGAGGTGGGCTGTGGTGGCGCGGAGATCCTAGCGCCCTTGCCCAGCTTCTCGTCCTGTTGATGCAAAGTCCAAAAAGAAAATCAAAATTAGATCTACATTTTAGGGGAATTAGGAATTCTAAATTCAAATCAATTATACATCAACAAAGAACAAATCAGGTATCACAAAAATTCAAAGAAAAAACGTGCCTTCTTCTTGGGGACGGCAGACTTGCCCTGTGAGGCGGAGGCCTGGCCAGCCTTGGCGCTGAGGAAGCTCTTGTAGAGGGCCGAGTTCACGTCGTAGATCATTCTTCTTCGTCTGTTCTGGATTAATTACTCTCTGGTCGGGGAAGGTATTACCTTTTCCTTTTCTTCTTTCGTTTTTCTCTTCTTTTCTAAACATTTCTTTTTTCCTTTTTTGTTTTTGTTTTTCTTTTGTTTTCTTTTTTTTTGAGAAAGTTTTGAGAAAGAAAGAGAATATTCCTTTTTCGGAACGTTTCTTGATCATTTCATCTCTTCCATTATGTTTTCTGCCGACAGGGTCATTTTGGTCTTTCGTACGGAACGAACTTAGAAATTCGGAGAAAAGATAAAGAAAAACTGCTATATTAGCAATTAGCGGGACAGAGCAACGGCTAAAAACAAAGGACAACGAACATAAAACACCAGCAACCACAAGCACAACAGTAACGAACACACATCCAATCATCTCATCAGTTCCATCTTTTACTTCTTCATCTTTCTTTTTTCATCATTTTAAAAATATAAATAAATAATTATGGCGCACAGCGCGATGTTTGGAGCGCTGGTCGGCGGCGTGGAGTATGTGGCGGGCCTGGTGCCGGCACCCATCGTGGCGGCGCTGTGGTGGGTGATGACTGCGCTCCCGCCATCGGTGGTGAACTTTGCCCACGGCCTCTACGTGTGCAACAGCATGCGCCCGCTGTTCCACAGCCCTCTCACAGAGTACCGCGTGCACTGGCTGGCGTCCCTGGTTCTGTCCGTTGGTGCGTGCGTGGTGGGCGCCACCGTGCGGTACATTCTGCTGGGACTCCGGGTGGAGTGGTTGGCCTCCGACTCGACCATCCCGACCTACGTCCTCGCCTGGTGGCTCATCAACCAACTCCCGCCCAACGCCCTCGGTCATCGTGTGGTCACCTACTTGCCCGTCTTCGTACGCTCTTCTTCTTCTTCTCCTTGATGATGACTCCGATGGGATTCTGTGTGATCAGATCGACATTTTTCAGAATAGAATGACGGGCTGAAAGACTGACGAGAGGAAACTCTCCATGTGTGTGTGTATGTGTGCGTGTGTGCGTGTTTGAGAACAGGTCGTGATAAGTGTGCTGGAGATGGTTCACAAGGCACGCACGATCACCGGTGCCATCGATCTCACTGTGAAGGTACATTTCTTCAAAAACAGAGAAGATGATGGTTCAGAGTCATGTCGGCATTGACACTCCTCCCTGTTCTTCTCGCAGACCTTTGCTCAGCCTGTCTGGGTCGGACCCCTCTTCATTGGCACGCTCGCCGGTACGGACGGATATCTGGTTCCGTGTGCGCAAGGAAACAATGCTTGGTTGTGACCTTAACGCCATTGTGCTGATATCGCAGGCTGTGCGGGAAGTTTCTACAAGGTGGCGGTTGAGCGCACCACGCTGACCACTAACGCCTTGGTCAGTGAGTTGAACCAGCCTACCAACGCTATAAAGTTCGGTT
The DNA here is from genome assembly GCA_000826365.1 of Acanthamoeba royreba. Taxonomy (NCBI): domain Eukaryota; phylum Discosea; order Longamoebia; family Acanthamoebidae; genus Acanthamoeba; species Acanthamoeba royreba. The sequence continues at coordinate 49,196 of CDEZ01022054.1, read as the reverse complement.
TCTACATCTCGCTCTTCTACTTCTTTACCACTGGTATGCTTCATTGATCGTAACAGCCTGTATTCTGATGCACTTACGTTCACTCTTCTTCATCATTTTCAACAACTCTTCTTCTCTGACAGATCCGTATCGCGTGTACTACGTCAAGCCGCTGTTGTCGAAGGAGGTGGCCACGCTCTGCATTATCTACTACTTGATCATCTACAGCGTCCTAGCGTCCTTCAGGGGACACTTCACTCCCTTCCCCATCAGCCTCTTCGAGTATGTCTTCAACTTGCTGAGTGGCGGCGCGCCTCCCAAGACACCCGAGAAGTCCTTCAAGTTGAACTTCTTTTCGAGCAAGTCGACACCCTCTCCGAGCAAGTCGGTGTCCTCCTCTCTTGCAACGACCAAGACTTTGACGCCCGCTTCTGCCAAGTTGCCCACGTCTTCCAGCAAGTTGACGCCCGCCTCAGTCCGCCAGACCATCTTCGGCAAGAAGGACAAGGACAAGAAGGATAAGAAGGATAAGAAAGATAAGTAGCGAGTGGCTCTGATGGTGGAGTGAGCCTGGGAAAAAAGAGAATGGGAGAATATTATTATTAATACGTCGACTTCATCATCCCGTCTCTTCACTCAATCCAGGAAACTCTTATCATCTGACGTCTCTTCCACTTCAGGTATGGAGTGCAGCGAGGGTGAGGCGCGGTACATCATCACACACTACACATGACTTCCGAACTAAAATTTAAACCCGAATGTGGCTAAGTTAGGTAAGTGATGAACTCAGGTGCGAAGGTCGTCACGTTTGGAAGTGGTGTCGTGGTTGAGTTGACAGCGCTCAGTACGGAGGTGCAGACGGCGAGCAGAAAGAAGACGGATGAGCAAGAGACAACGCACCAGCTCAGCGGATGGACTATTCCCGGGTGATGGGAATCAACGTGATCTTCCTGAGCCAGCAGACCACGAGCAGGGAGACAACGGGAGTGCAGGAGACACGGACCTTTACAAGGGAATAGCAGCACTGGAAGCCAGTTTGAAGGAACTTCAGTATTTCATGAACGAACAAATGGATTCCCACGGGCGAGAAGAGGAGAAGAAGGAGGACACACAGGAGCTCGCACCTGTGCTCGACTCCCTCAATGCTTCAGTGGCCAAGCTGGAAGCGCAGGTGAAAGGAATGAAGGACGAGGCACAATCCAGGGACTCCATGCTCCTGGCTGGTGACGTGTTCGGCCTCTACCTACGTTACTTCCTTCCGCCAGGAACACAGCGGAGAAGGTTGTGGAACAAGGCCCTAGACAGGCTCATCAGCGCTCAGTGCGACATGCGGGAAGGCAACTGTACGATGCATGACTACGTCATTGCGGAGATCATCATCGGGAAGGAGTTCGATGAGGCTCTCGGATTCCCTTCTGTATGCTGCGCACGGCTGTGGCTCGCTCGCAGGAGGATCAGCGGAACGCCTCTCAGCGCTGCCGAACAGCGGCTACTGATCGCCGTGGCTGCCCAGCATGCCTGGCCCAACACCTGGTCCGAATCGCATTCAAATGCTATCACCTCGATGGCCGCTGAGCTCCAGCACTACCACAAGAAGCACGGCTTCATCGACGAATGAGCATTACGGATGCAGTACACCAAGACCAGACTATCTTGACCCTTTGTTGCTGCATTGACTTTGTGATGGTGAAAAGCTGAAGAATGTACATTGGATCACACGGCCTACCCCATGCTCAGTTGATCAGGTAGGGAGACGCGGGTGTAGATTCCTTGATCGTATCATGTTGGTGCGCGCCGTGATGGTCTTCCGCTTGATCCTCCATAATGATGAGTACCTTTTGATACTCGTAATCGCCCACCACGCGTCCTCGTGCATCGCAGGCGTCAATGGACGACCGCTCCCTGTCTCCGATCAAGGTTGCGGTGGAAGTTGAGGTCCGATCGCGCCACACCAGGAACACCACGCACGAAACGCAAAATGAGATGAAGGTGACGACCGAGATAAGGTAGTAGATGAGGCCTGGTCCGTTGGAGTGAAGTGCACCACTCAGCTCCTTGATGTGACGAGGGAGCTGATCGACAGCGAGGTAGGCGAAGAGGGAGTTGAAGAGGAGCGGACCCACGAAGGTAGTGAAGGTGTACATCGAAGACAAGAGCCCGAAGAGCTCGCCTTGCTCGTCAGCTCGGTACTGTCGGGACATAACTCCTACAACAAAAGGGTTCTCTATTCAGCAAGGATACCTCTTAATTGTAGTCGTGGGTACCCTTCATCAGAGGCGTTGCAAGTTGGCTGAAGGAACGAATGGCGATCAGGACGTAGACCTCAGGAGTGTTGGACAGGAGAGCATAGGGGAAGGCTGTAGCGACCCCTACTGCGAGCGAGGCTAGGATGGCAGCCTTGTCGTTGACGAATCGGACGACCAAACGCAGGAGAAGTCCTTGAGCGAGAATGCACGTCACTCCCCATGCGGAGATCATAAGGCCTATGATGCCCCTCGTCAGAAAGCGAGAGCAAGCAGGACAGGACAACTACGAGTACCTATCTGTAGCGAGTCCCAGTGGAAGGTATACTTGAAGTAGAGCACTAGAATGCTGATCATACCCTCGTCGCCCAAGAACATGATGATGTATCCCACGGCTGCATCCATCAATTCCGAGCATCGTAGTTAATGATATCCCGTACCAGTTAATGATGGCAACGGGGAGGAAGAAGAACCTGTGCCCAGAGCAAGTTTGCTGCGCCACAGAAGTGCTACAGAGCGGAATGGAACCATTCTCGACCACTCCCAAGTGGTAGGTTCTCTGCTCATAGTACAAGATATGACAGATGAGTTAGGCTGCTGTCATCAGCATTCCAATGGAATGGCGCAGCTGACCCATCAGTACTGCGAGACTCAGGCACGATGAACACCACGAAGAGCAAGTCGATTGCGATGACTGCCACCGCAACTCCAAAGGCAAACACCTCCGAGAACTGCAAAACAGCTGAGTCCCAAGGGCACTCTGTGGTTAAGTGGAGTGCCGTGAATCACGAACCTTGCTGAGGTATCCCGAAAGCGCTGGCCCACCCATCATAGCTGCTCCAATGGCCGCTCCCTGATGTCATGGCCACATACGTTAGCAATGCGTAGCATCAATGGGAACTAGGTTCGAATGTACGATCATGCCAAAGTTGCGGCTTCGCTGCGCCGGCGATGATACGTCCGCCATGTAGGCGTAGGCCATGCACAAGGCGCCCGAAGTCGTACCGCTCAGTGTGCGAGAGATGAAGAGAACCCACAACGGCAGCCCGTAGTAAGTCGCGCCTCCGATCGTGAGGTAATCAATCCCGCTTCCTATCTGGCCATTTCGATTGAGTCAGAACATTTAATGAACTGAAACTCCTATTCCCGCTCGCAAGCCCTCCACACTCGTTTGTCAGCTAGGAATGGATGGAGAATGCATACCAGCGAGATGATGAGGATAGGCTTGCGCCCAAAATGATCAGAGAGGGCTCCCAGGATGGGGATGGCGAAGAGGCTGGCAAGAGCGTTTGCTGCCAAGTGTGACACATGCATCAGAATTACAATCAAGAGAACATCACAGCGAGTACGCACAGGCACTAAGGAATCCAAAGTAGAAAGAGCCGTGCCCCACATCGCCACCGCATAACCTGGTCACCACCTGTCTCAGAAGTAGGAGTTAACAAATGTGGAATGTCGTGTCGATGCGGGCACGGATGGATAGTTTAGCTCCGAACCTGAGGAATCAGCGGAAACACCAGGGCCGTGGCGAACATGGAGAGACAAAACGCAACGAAGATGAAGAACACATTGGGCCTCGGTCTGCAAGCCTCCATCCCTCTGCAATCGCCTCGCCCTCCCTGCCCCTCCGTCTGCCGCTTACGGTCTATCAACATGTCACCATCAGAGCTTGAGTGGTCCCACTCGACCACCAAGTCCACTTCTTCTTGGTCGGCATAGAGTTGCTCCATCGCGCTTCTTCCAGCCTGCCTGCCTGAGTCCAGTCGGACTTATTTCCGTGGTACCATCAGCCCTGAGTGCGAATGCACCACCGTCACTGACGGTGACTGAGGTTACCACCGGGCTATTGTACTCGGATGTCTCTGGACAGAGCCATGTCTCACGCCCTTGCTGATGGGTTCGGTGGTGACCTTTCACTTGAGTATACCTGAAGTAGGTTCACCAGTGGATGAGTTTGCAAGAAGAAGGCCATGACGTCAGTCGGCCTCTTTTCCATCTTTGCATGGATTGGGGTGACCCTGACCAGTTGTCTTCTCGGTAGTCTCTCCTCTCTCTGCCAGAGGGTGCTGGGGTAGTGTGGGAGCACACGAAAATGTCGAGGAAGTTATCCACAACAGCTGCCTTCGGAGCTAAACCGCGGTTGCTTCCGTCCAAATGCTAAAGCACTGCATACAAGGAATCGGGATGAGAGTTTTGGCAAGTCAGGTCTGGCTTGATCAGCAATACATGTAAACTATTCATTGCTTTTCTCAGGTATGATCTGTCCATGCCCATTGATACCCTGGATGACGATGGTTTACACAACGAACCACCGTACAAGGCCAGCCACCACAAGGACGCCCACAGTGGCTGCTGCAATCTGAAACCCCAGAGGAACGAGCGGTGTACGCGAACGAGGCTTGAAACGCGATCCTGCCGATTGCATCGAAAGGGTGGACATGTCTGAAGTGTAACGTTGTCAGTAAAGGATTGTTAAAGCCTCCTTCTGACAGCAGAGGGCAATCGTACCGCTGCTTGCATTTGACTTGGGGTAGGGACCGGTGACGACGGGAGGCGCCGAACGAACCGTCTTTCTTCGTGCACTAAGGGAAGTAGAGGTAGTGGATTCGCTTTCTGCAGCGGCTTGCCCGGGCTCTGCCGGTTTTGGCAGCACGTCCGTCAGCAAGTCCTCGATGTCAGGGATTGAAGGCTGATGAAATGCACAGAACCTGTGTAGATAGTTATGGGAGAAAGAAGGCGACGAGGTAGGATGTAAAGGCGAGTGGGTACCAAGGATTGGTCTTCTCAGCGGCTTCGCGCCACTTGCGATATCGCACAGCGACCTTATCCGCTCGCACGGAGGTGTTCCAAGGTTTGGCTGAGTTGAGCAGGTTGATCATCTGGCCAGTGAGCAGCGCCACGTCTTGATCGAGAATCTTATCCGCATACCACAGGTTGATGCGACCGCCAAGTCGAGAACCGCTTGAAGTTGTCATCCCTGTGGCAAAGTTACGACTGATAGAGGTGGCCCATGAGAATCTGCATCAAGAGGAAGAATGGTGGGAAGGAAGTGATACATACAAGAAGAAGATGTTGGTTCGCATGCGAGTTGGAGTCAGCGGTATGACGAAGTGTATCTGGATAAGGAATGGCGATGATCCGTCTTTGCGCTTCTTCGTGGAGGTTTGAAGATCCAGTCGCACAATACATGGCACCTGGAAGGTGAACCGTTGCTCTGGGCGTGTGGAATCCTGAGGCCACGAACTAGCGGCCTGGAAGGCATGAAACCCGTCGGGAACACCCTATCAAACAACACGCGGTTGGTCCCCTTTTTCAGTTCGTTCTTATGAAGGGAACTGTACGAGAACAAAGGGCCCGTGCGCGTTGTGATCTTGTTCAGCATCGTTGCCGTTAACTGCACCTTTGCCAAATATGTTGTCGTAGATCATCTGCACTTTCATTTCGGCAGCCTTGGACCGCTTGCTGAGAGTGCCATCGTGAGTGAATGGCAAGTGTGATGGATCCAGGACGTTCTCGATGTACAGTCCGTGATCCCTGCAATGAATTCCCAAATGTTGAACGCGAGTCAAATCATACCATCATCACTGCACTCGATCGAACGAGTTTCGTAAGGAAGCAGCGGTACAGTTCGAAATCGCGAGAGACACAGTCATATCCCCATCCCTTGTTGCCATACTCGCGGAGCAGGTGATCGGGTAGCAGCTCCCTCGACGCTTTCTCCGGGTCACCTGGCCACACCCACACCAGACCCTGAATCAGGAAATCAAGATCAGATGGGGTGATCGATCGTCAGTGATCAACATTTACACGAGAGCGAGAGCATCAGCAAGTGCGCACGTAGGCCTCGATGGTGGGGTATGCATAAACGCAAAAGGGTTTGCCTGGCCGCATGGCGGGTTCTGACGGAATGACCTCGCACTGACCTCCTGTCCCGAACTGCCATCCGTGATACTGCATTGATGACATTCATCAGTAGAATTTTTATCTAATTTCACATATAATTCATAAAATATTTGTATTTTCATATTGTTATTTATATTATTTGATATGAAATGAAAATAAATTGTTTTCGGTTACCCTGCACTCAAGTCGACCGTCGCGGACTTCGCCAACGGAGAGCGGTGCCGAGCGGTGAGGACACTTGTCCTGCACGCACTGGACATCCCCGTTCTCGTCCCTGAAGAGCACCACGGGGTCACCCAGCAGGTGTAGGCCGTAGGGCGCCTGCGGCTGCTGCCGCTTCCGTCCCGTCTGTTGTTTGGGCAACTCGGATGCGAACACCACCGGGTACCAGTGGTTGCGCATGTCGAATGCCGCCATCATGATGGCTGCCGTGCGTTGTTCCTCTTCTTGCATCCCACTCACGAAAGTGTTTCGAAAAGACTTCTGAAAGATCCAAATTTTTCTGAATTGAATGAAACTGTTATTCTAATCGCTTTTGTAATTTTTCTGTAATTGAGAAATGTGGTTTCGGAAGTGGGAAAAAAGGAGACAATTTTGGCGGGAAAGGGGAACTCGATAATTTTGAATTTGATACAAAGAGCCTTGTGGTGAATACTTCATACCTTTGGGGCGAAGGGAAGGGGGCCTGAGCAAGCAAGACACGACAAATTGATGGAGAAGCAAGACGAGGACCTGGCCAAGTGGGTCCACCAACTCGTGGCCAAATTTGTGCCCCCGACAGGCAATCGCGCCCAATATGAGAAATGCTTCGCTCTCATTATGCACCTCATCAGTACCAACGCCAAGCAGCCTCTCGATCGTGACGAATCGCAGGTGATCGCCCGTATACGCAAGACTGGTGTGCCCTGCTTCCTCTCTCCATTCATTTTACACAATTTCAATAAATTAAAACATTTTTCAAAAATGAATTATTAATATTTAAAAATCAATTTAATTAGTATTTTAACTGTATTTGGAAAATGGATACACAGTGAGTCGGGAGAAGGGCTTCGGAGAGGCGGCGCTGCTGGACCAGTACCTTCGCAAGCTACAGACGTCGTCTTCGCTCAGCAGCAACTGGCCCGTGCTCTACCTGCTCGACCAGCTCAAGGGCGGCTACAAGGAAGCGGTTCCGCTCAGCAGCTCGGGCGCCGCGGCGCCGGCTCCGGCCAGCTCACTCTTTTCGGTACCCACTTGCTCGGCCGATAGACGCGACAGAGCGTGAGCAAGCCGCTTGAATGACACGTGAATGCTCATTCTTGGTTTGTGCGATTGTTCATCAGACTTCAGGGCTCACCACACCAATGGCACCGCGAGGCTCGGGTGTTACGTCGAGGGTTACTCAGGGGACTTCATCGAGTTCTTCATCTGCTACGTCGTTTGCTCAGCCCACAACTGTGCAGGCATCCAGATTCAAAACACCCGCGGTCTCTCATCAGCACAAGCACACAGTCGCGCCTACGGCCATCTCCCCGATCTATCCCACGGCGACGCCAGGATCAACCACTACTTTCACGAGTGCTCCACCTTCAGTTGCGATCGCCCAAGAGACTCCTGCACCGAGAAGGCAACGAAGGCCATTTATAGCCGACCAGCAAGAGGAAGTGGCACTTGGTGCTATTTTGGAGGATACTCTCTATGTTCTACAGGGAATTGAAGGTTCCCTGATCAGATACGATGAGGACTTGGACCGATTCACCATTCCTCCAGAGGTATATTCTAACTGCTGAGCTCCTTCGAAGGTGTAAGCTTTTTACGTTCTCGTACATTTGGACGATGTTGTTACTAGGTCAACGTATCTACATCCATCAGGCAGCTCGTCGGCAGCGTGTGCGAAGTCGGTTGGCTGTGTAAACGCCTGCGCAGGTTCATTGAGGAATCCTCCATTCAATCAGGGATTGTGTCACAGGTGAGAATGACTGTCTGATCATCACTAGGCTTTAATGTTAATATGTTTGAACAACCTAGGGATTTTTCGCAGCAGTGAAGAGCGAACTCACGGACTACTATCGTCTGCTGGCAGCACTGGAAAATCAAATCGGCGAGGGCAGCGATTTGACATTGCATCGTTTGCTGGCATGGGTCAAAGGTCCATTGGAAAAACTACAGATACTTAATATCCTTGTGGTACGTAAGACCTGTTGTGAAGCGCTGCTCGGAGCTCACCATCTTCACCATTTAGGATAACATCAGCGGTAAACATGGAGGCGAAATGACGTCCGCCGTATACAAATTGGTTTACCATGGCAGCAAGATATGGCGATCAGTAGCCGTTAATGTTCTCATACACACGGCAAAACCAATCATTTCCATGATAAGCACATGGATGCTTGAGGTGCCTTCCACTTCTGCCTTGGATCGAAGCACCTTCATTAATCAGTTATTGCACAGGGCACGCTGAATGACCCATATCAAGAATTCTTTGTGTCTTCCAGTCCGGATGTGCCTGCCCACCAGCTATGGCACTCCAAGTATCAGTTGCGAACAGAGATGTTACCTTCATTCATCACACCGTCACTCGCCAACAAGGTATGCTCTTTCTTGCAGCCAGTGCAGCAACCAAATGCTCAATGATCCCTGATGCAGATTCTCTCCATTGGCAAGTCACACAATTTGATGCGAGAGTGCAGCGACAATGCAACTGATTTCTGGGGTATCGAACGAGACTCGCTAAACCAAATTCTCAAGAGCGACATTGGAGAACTGCGATCGGATTCGGAATTGGTTGAGTTCTTCTCCTCGCTCGAAAGGTATGCCTACTCATATGAGAAGCACAAGCAAATGTGATCATAAGTAAACTCACATACAACTGCAGAGCGGTTTCCAAGGTGGAGACAGTTGTCAACAGACGTGTGATGCAAATGTTCATGGATAAGCACAAGTTTTTGCACCACTGCCTGGCCATCAAGCGATACTTGCTCCTTGGCCAAGGCGATTTTGTAAACTACCTCATGACGTCGATCAGGTAAGACATTCAACGCGTACGTTAGCAAGAATCAGCAACTAACGGCACTCGAATTTGTAGTTCCGATCTCAAAAAACCAGCGAGCACCATCTTCCGCCACAACCTTCTTGGCACTCTAGATCGAGCCGTACGAAGCTCAAATGCTCAGTACGATGATCCAGAAATCATTGAACGGCTGGACGTACGATTGCTTGAGCAAGTAGTGGTACGTGCGCAGAACAGCGTTAATGGCTTTGGGACGCCTCTGATAAAGCTCCCGATCTACTGTATGCAGATGCATGGAGTGGATGGCGGTAGTGGTTGGGAAGTGTTTTCCCTTGACTACCATGTTGACATGCCTGTCTCCCTCATCTTCACGCCAGAGGTTCGTAACTAGATGAAGCCTGGAGATAGCTGATGGTTGGTCTCATGTCATAGCGATTGAACTAGGCTATGAGCACGTATCGCATTCTTTTCAACTTCCTATGGCGAATTCAACACCTGCACCATTCACTCGCCTCTATGTGGAAGAGACACATTGGCTACTCGCGTAGGCAGAATCTCAACAAGCAGTTTTCGCTTGAGACGCTCCGCAAACCGACCCCAACAACAAACTCAACCGCAGAGGAAGAAGGTAAAAGCTGCTTGCCGTCTTTGATGAATAATATGAAGCACTAACAAGGTCTCCTCGGCCAGATGAAGAACTGGAAGATTATTACGCTGACGATAAGGAAACCGAAGCCTTACTTCACAGATGCCGCATACTCTCCCAAGAGATGCTATTCTTCCTCTCCAACGTCCAGGGCTTCTTCATGGTACCTTTGCCCGTCTTTGCAATTCAGACTGATCACTGATGTTCCACTTTTTTAATAGATGGAAGTGATTGAGCCTGCCTGGCAGCGATTTCAGAATGCAATTGTCACTGAGTCAACAAGTAATCAACCTCTGCATTACGCTGACCCTGTGCTACGCTCACTCAATCCATCTTACAGGCATCGAGGACTTTATTCGATCACATTCCGAATTCCTCTCACAGATTGTTGAGCGCTGCCTGCTTTCGCCCAGCAATCCTCTGTCGCGGCGTACTCTCTCGCTTTTGACCAACATATTTACCATCACAGCACGATGGGTAGCGCTACAGCGGTCCATGCTCGGAAGCGGGCTCGAACTCGACACCGGCGATATCAAGAAGAAAAATGCTGAGTTTCAGACCCTAGGTGCGGATACCCCCATCTGACATGCGTGAATCCCTTCTTGCTTACGTTAACCGTTGGTACGCCAGCTGGCGAGTACAAGCAGGCAGTATCCGAATTACGTGTGCTGATCACTCAGATCACAACGGGCAATGCCGCATCGTCACAATCTCTGCTTCATCTTCGCTTCCTTCTCGAGCGACTGGACTTCAGCGCCTTTTATCCGCCCCTCTCGCTTCCCTCCACCGCGACCACCCCTCCTGCCGGGAGTTCCGCGAAAAAGGTGCCGGCATCCTGACACGATTTTGTATGATGCCGAAGAAAGCAGGCAAGCTTCATAAAAGCTTGGTTATCGCACGTATCGAGCTGAGTACAGAGGCATCAGTAAGGGAGACTACAATCGGGCCAGTGCGTGAGGATTGATGACATCTCCCCAGAGCGACTGTCCTCCATCGATGCGGTACCTGTCGTAGATCAGATGATCAGTCGAGCTCCATCTCCATCCAATTGGTACAGAGGGGTGGGATTACACTTGACCCGTGATGTAGGCAGCGAGAGGCGATACTAGGTAAGTTACAAGATAAGCCACCTCGATAGCCTTGCCGTGCCTCTTCAGTGGTATCTGCTCTCGCGCTCTCTCTACAATCTCCTTTGCGTATCGATGCGTACCTGAATCCCCTATCACTCCTGGTGCCACCGCGTTCACCTGACAATGATGTGGATGAGTGGCCACAGCACCGACAGGTAGTTGTTGGTGAGTAGGAGTTACTGTGATGTTGTAGGGACTCCATTCCACGGCCAGGGTCATGGTCATGTTCTGCATAGGGGACGTTAGCGTACTATGCAGCAGAGAAGGCAAGTGCTTGCTGGTCTACCTCCACGCCAGCCCGGGCGGCACCAGTGTGGACCATGCCAGGGAATCCTCGGGCCACTTGTGCTGTGATGTTGACGATTCGCCCTGTGCCACCATTATCACTTGGTCAGAGATCGGACGCGTGGAGAAGGAACAGGTACCCTTCTTTCTTGGTATCATGCATGCGGTCGCAACAGCATGGGTCACATTCCTGGGACATAGCAAGAGTGATCACGATGTGGATAACAGCTCCATTCCTAGATGATGAAGCCAAAGGTGTTTTAAGAACTTGGGCTTACCAGGTGCCTATCAAGTTGTTACGAATGACTGATGCAAATCTGCAATGAACGCAATCAGCAACAGAGTAGCAGACAATTGGAGGCGGCACAATGGATGTACCCGTTGGGTGAGATGGCTTCGGCGGCCATGGGAAACTGCCTGGAAAGATGAACTTTGTTAGAGCGAGTGCAGTCGGTATAAGAACGAGGGTGGATGATGTGACGCACCCTCCAGCATTGTTGATCAGAATGCTGACATCGCCGAGCTCCTTCTTCACTGCTGCCACGAAGGACGTGACTTGATCGTACTCGCGTATATCACATGTGCCCAAGTGCACTTCTGCACCCAGCTCGCGCAGTTCCTTGGCAGTCTCTTCGAGAGGCTCCCGTCTACGCCCACAAATTGCCACCTACACTTGGAAATGAAGTTAATTTCCTGTCATCAGCTGTCGTAGACCTAAAATAGTAAAATGATTAATATTATAAAAATGATATAACAGTACAAAAATAGAGGTTGGCAAAAAAAGAGAAAACTTGGTGACGCGTACCTTAGCACCAAGTAGAGCGAGCTGCCATGCAATCTGACGACCAATGCCGGTGCCACCTCCGGTGATGATAGCCACCTCTTCCCAGAGCAGATCCGCCCTGAACGGCGAACCAACCTCCATTATTGTTGCTTTTCCTTTTCTTTTCCTTGTTTTCCTGCTTTCTTTTTCTTCGTAGTCGGAGCTGACCAGAACGGTGAAAAGCATGGGACATTCCTTGCATTCCTAGATGATTACAGTCATCTCAGACCAGCTGAAAACAAAGGGGCAAAGCACGGTGCGTGCGCTACGCAGGAGCAACTTCAGAACGCCGTGTACGCCTGCTGACGGTTTGGCCTCGGGTCTCGTTCCTTCCCTCCCTTCCCCTCCGTGTAGGTCCATTCGGGGACGACCATACGATTCACATCGTAGCGAAGAAAGAAAGGGTCCATCTCCTGACCGCCGCCAGGGATCAGCATACCATATCATATCATTCATCATTCTCGGCAGATCGGAGAAGTGCTCCATTATCCCCCTCGCGCAATATTCATCAGTAAGACATACCCCTATTTTTTTTTGATGGACGGCGACACCTTGATCGATTCCGACTCAGGCAGCTTCGATTCCTTAACGTTCCTGCCAAGCAGGATGGATCAACCCCTCTTCTCTTCTTCTTCTTCATCATCCCCTTCGTCATCTGGGACGAGGGCGCCCTCGAATGGCTCCCATGATAACGCCAACGCCCTACAACAACAATCAACTAATGATGATGATGATGGCGGCGATGATGAGTCTGAGCCTGTGGCGGCTACGATGGCATCAAAGAAACGTACGGCACCGATGGACCCCGACCGCGATGCTAATCCTGGCCATTTCCTTCCGCCTCCTGCTTCCTCCATTTCCTCTTCATCCACGGTGATGACATCGTCCTCTTCTTCTTCGGCTGTCGATGTGGACAAGAAGCGGCGAAAGGTGTCCTTCGCGGAGGATCTCCCCACGAAGCGCGGGTCGATCTCGACCTCGACTTCGTCTTCTTCGTCCTCCTCTCGGCCGACCGAGCCGGAGAAGAAGTTGAGTCCAGAGGAGATCGAAGAGATGAAGCGGAAGGCCGAGCAATGGTGGAGCATGCCCGCCACGACAACGCAGGAGGAGTTCGAGCTAGCGCTCGGGAACTTCAAGGACGAGCGATACTTCCACCGCCACCTCCAAGTCGAGTGGCTCGATGTCCTCCTCCTTCGCGCTTGCGCTCGTTTCGTCGGTCAGGATGAGTTCAGGTACTACCGCCATTCTCGCACACTTTGATGCATCTAGCAATGCTAAGGTCTGATCGTCGGTTTCGCTGGTACAGTGATGCAGCACAAGATCTGTGCTCGGCCCTGCATGCGGCGATGACGCGCAACAGCGAGGAAGATATAGGGAAACTCACACACGGCGATGCCGAGCTCCAAGAGTACGTTGTCTTCGTCGATAATCACTTCTCAATGTTAAGCGGCGTAGCGCACTAACGTTTTCGATGTAGGTTGGTTCCGCAATATATGGAGCAATCAGCACTCATGCGCATGGAACGAGATAAACTGACCGAGCGGTTTGGTATCATTCATTCAGCTAGGATCGCCATCAAATCCGAGTACCGTGTACCCTTACGTGTGGTTTTTTGGGTGAAAGTTCAACTCATCCGATGTTACTACAGAGTGTATGCCTGCTCCGCCACTCGTCTCAGGCAGGCGGGCAAGGAAGTTACCGATCAGGCAGTGGAAGAAGAGCTTGCTGAGTTTGAACGCGGAATAGTCAGAGTTCCCGGAAGAGCAGCGCAAGGTGGATGTGTGATGGGGTTAGGTCGAGCATCCTCTTCCGGAGGATGCCCCATGGCCTCTCAGTCCTCAAGTACCTTCCCCTCCCTCTGGATTGTATTTTCCAATCATCATGTCTTCCGCTCACTAACATGATGGTTCTCTGAACCAGCGGCTGGTGTGTGTCCGTATACAGGGCACAAGCCAGCATCCGAGTAAAGGACGACAGCTCATTCTCATAGGCATTCCCGCGAATCATCTTGCCACAACAGCACGACCGCAGCGTTCAACCTAACTGCGGCAAGCGGGCCAACCTTCATATGTACAGCCAGCGCTCCAAGGAGAACGAGAGCATCGTACGATGCCGCGACACTCCCCATCTCTCTGCCAAGCAGAGATACCTACTCGCCGACTGTTCGAGTTCGAACAACTTCGCAAACGCGAGCGCTGGAGAATAATTTATTATCTCATCAACCCCCAATACAATCCTGATGTGGATCAACCATGCAGCATTCCACCTTGATGGCCCCACTCACCCACCCGCCCGATCGGCTGCTGTGCTTGCCTCGTACGACCACTAAGGCAGAATGCTGCTGCGTTCGTTGAGCAGGCGTTCGAAGTACCATCTCCTGTGGCTCTTCGTGTCACCGTACCACAGAAAGCGCCAAGAACAGAGAGTACTTGGGTATCCATCGCTCCGCGTCACTGTGTAGCCCCTGAGGGAGTGCGAACGGCTGGGCCCGCAGCTGTGGCAACACTACACATAACCCGAGACCAATGCATCTCGCACCCAAGCGCACAAGGCCGCATGCACGCAACAGTAGCGCCGATCGGAGACAGTGAGAGCGAAGCTAAGGGTCTCTGCCGAGCAAGAGTGCCCACGCTGGTGGCACTTAGCGGGCAAGCAGTGGCACGTACCGTGGCGAGAGCACCCGCGGAGCGGCTGCCAGCGTGCTTGGGCAACATTCCGAGGGACCTGTGGAGCACCCTCCTGGGCCAGGTGGCCAGCTCGCCTCTCCTCGATCGCGACCGCTTCTTCAATCATCTCCTGCCCTACTGTGCCCCCTTCATCGAAGTTCTTCGATTTGCAGATTCATCTTCCTACCCGCTACTACACGTAGATGATGCATCATCGATGCCATGCACTGCGACTGGTGGGAAGAAGGGCGCGAGATTAACCGGTGCTGCACGGCAATGGCTCTATGATGCCGATGTCAATCGCGTGATGAGGCAGTGCCCGCGTCTGGCCGTGCTCGATCTCAGCCATTGCCATCATCTGATGCGGCCCATTATCCACCATCCAGGCCTTACACGACTCACGCTGCTCGATGTAGGACGGCAAGGGGCTCAGCATCGTACCTTATTCAACCCTTCCATCGAGTGCCCACAGCTACGATGTTTGCAGCTGGAGATGACCAACGTGCGTACCTTCAAGAAGCAGATGGCCCAACTGGATCGATGCTCGCCTCTACTCGAAGAGCTTTATCTGGTAGGTCCAATTGATCTTAAAGCTTTCCCATCAATCCTCCATTTGCCTCGTCTGCGTTTGCTGAGCCTCATCGGCTGTGTGAGCCTGCGTATGCACTCGATCCTCGACTTCATCGCCGCGCATCCTCATCTCGTGCGGGTGATCCTCGATGAATTCCTCCGACCAGAGCTACCCGACGAGCTGCTACAACTACAAGAAGATGAGGACACAACGTGTGGGACAGAGGGTGTAACAGATGAGGAAGCGCAGGGATTAGCAACAGCCCTTGCAGGTGTTATGGCGCGCAAACCGCCCATCATCTTCGAATTTTTCGCCTCGGGCACTTAATGAAAATCCAAAGAATGAAAACTTGAAATTCCTATCACTGATCGAAGAATGGCAAGAATAATTAGCCGCTCTCTACCGTGTGGGCGCTAATTGCCCGAGCCGTCGGCGTTTCGTGGACACGGTCACACCTCTTGAAGATTATTTATGAATTTGTTAAACCACAGAACAACATTGTACATTTGATTTTTGTTTTTAAAAACAAATGTTTAATCAAGGCGCACACAACGCCATACGGCGCAAGGAGGACGACAGCATCTCCGGGAAACGTTCTGCAGCCCATTCTGAAAATCATGAACGCACAAGCACTGCCCCAACATCACTACGGTCTCCTCGAAGAGGTCATGATCGTGAAGTTGAAGATGGAGGAGGTGAGGACGGGTGCAACCCCTTCGAGGCCATGCACTTCCCGCCGGCCAGGAAGTTTGGCAACGGCCTCTACCAGTCGCGAGCGCCCGGCACGGAGCAGTGGAGCCCAGCCCAAGGCGGAGGTGGTGGAGGACTCAACCCGGCGCTGTTCCAGTCTGTGCGGCTGGACGACGCCCGTGCGGGAAAACTGCAGGTGAAGGAGGCCGATGTAGTGGGACGGCTGCTCTTCAATTACAGGGACCTGGCCCGCGCGACCAACACTGGTCGCAGCCCGCTGCGCGTACGATCGCACCGGATCTTCCGTACGGCGTGCATCTCGCGCGGCGACGTGGACATCGACGGAGTGGCCGACATACTGGCCTTCCTCAAGGTGAGTAGATCGTTACATTGAATGCACACTGTCGCTTTCGTTCTTTCTTGGCAGGCTATGGATGATCATCCATGATATGTGTCAGCAGCAATGGACGGCAAGCTGACCGCCGTGGTGTGCTTGTCTCTTCTCTCATCTATCACAGGACACTGAGGGCATCAAGACTATCATCGATTTCCGAAATCGTGACGAGAAGCAGGCCGACCCATTTGACCACATTGTTGAAGAAATGTATCCGACGGTGCCAGTACATCACCGTCCTCCTGTAAATCAGCGCAGACGCTACCACATACCACTGATGAATCTTGATTTCAAACTCCATGGTCTTTTTATACTTGGCACCAACGCCAAGACCAAGCTGTACGGCCCATACATAATGGTTGTCTCGTTCGTCACGGCGCTAACCTTTGATACTTGCAGCAAGTTGATCGGTGCAGCCATACCAGTAGGAAACACAACACCAACGGAAGTGATGTCACGAGACGCCATGAATGAGATGGGCCTGCTAGGACTGAATCAACTTATGCTTGTCTACTGTGGTACACACTGCTTCCTTGATTTGACAAAACCGCCGTCGTTGTGTTCACATTCGCGGTTGGATGGTGCTGACTTATGCCTTCAGGAAAGGAGATCGCGCAAGTCCTACGCCTGTGCACCGATCCAAGCAATTACCCTATCATGTACCACTGCTCTTCAGGCAAAGACAGGACAGGTACGCCGTGCCATTTACTGGGAATCTATAGCTGTCCTGAACGTGCGAATTAAGTCTGATTGCTTCTTGTAGGCCTGATCACCGCCTTGATTCTGAGGTGCTGCGAGTCAGACACCAAAGATATTGTCAATAATTATCATGAATCTGAAATAGATCTTGCTCCGGTCATGAATCGCATCAGTAAGTCATTCTCTACCTACCATCCTTGTAAAAGCATTGCAACTGAGTACTCCATTCGATGCATGCAGTTGAAGAGAATCGCGAGAAAGGTCTGGATGCAGGCTTTGATGGCACGCCCGTGCCAGTGATGCGTGAAACACTCAAGTTCATCAAGGCCAACTGGGGCAGCACTTCGCGGTACCTCAATTCGATTGGCTTTTCCTACGACTGGCAGGATCAATTGCGAGATAACTTGACAAAGAAGCGACCCGGAAGTGATGACGATGAAACTGACGTTGCTGTAGCGAAGTACACACGAGAGGACTTCGAGAGAGAGCAGGCTACCGAGTTTCAGAAGTTCTTGTGGGAGACTATGGATCCCAACGACCCCTCGAAGCCCAGGCAGGGTGTCAAGCCAAAACGCCTTGCGCCCGCCATCGCCAAGAAGAAATCCAAGGCAGCAGTGAAGCAGCAGAAGAAAGAGAAACAAAAGTTGAAAGAGTGGAAGAAGCAGGCCAAGGAATCGAACGACAAGCGCGACAAGCGGAGAAGTCGTACAATCGGTGCGGAGGCGAAGCAGAGCACTCGCACGGCCGAGCATACTGCTTCTTCCACACCGGGAGCCAAGCGTAGAAGCGTGAGGGAGGAAGAGCTGCGGCGAGAGGAAGAAAATGAGAATCCTTGGAAGAAGTGGAGCCGAGACTCAAGAAGAGCAAGCAAGAAGGCGTCCGTAACTCATCTTTCCTCTTCGTCGTCATCGAGTGACATTGATTCGGCTAGCGAGAGCTACGTCAGTGACGACGATGACGATGTTGAATTCGAGGAGGAGGTGGAGGACAGTGATGACAGTGACGACGAGGGAGCGCCAGCGCTCAAGCACGGAAAAGCGAAGGAAACGAAGCAGACAAAGAACGAAGAGAAGGCGAATCAAGCGAAGAAGGAACCCAAGGCGAAGAAGGACAGTAAGAGGACTAGCGTCGATTTGCAACTACCATCAAATCGACGATGGTCGGTATCGGGCTCGCCATCCTCTCCTCGACGTCGGGCAGCAACAGAGACATCCTCAAGACCGCAGAGCGCTCGAAGTCCATCCCCCAATGAACGGGCCCACGCGGAAGATGAGTTCCCTACAGCGCAGCCTTTCACTACCACATTCCAAAACGACCGTGCCACCTCTGGCGAACGTCATGTTCATATGGAGGAGCGCTCAGCCGCTCGAACCAGGGATAGAGCTGCAACTGCAGAAGAGGAGACGGATTCTCGGCCGAGACGAGGCAGTGCGCCACCTGCTCGGCCAACCAGGCTTCAGGAAACGTTGGGCAACCAGGTCCGCGTCACGCACTCTGCTTCTCCGGGCTGCAGCCTCCAGTGAGCAACAGAGGGGGCCGACCACAACGCTGCCCGGCCTCGCCATAGCGGGAAGTGGTACGAAAGTTGCAGCTTGCAACAAGGTGCATTCTCTAAATTTTTGTCTTAAATTTCGTTTTCAAACAAAGAAGAAAATAATGCAAATTTAATTGGTCGTTCTGGTTGGAGGAAGAACCGAAAGAATACCAGGTACAACTTCTTCTTTGAGTACGCCAATTGGAGTAGAAGTGTGTATCACTTACGTTCTGGGCTATGGTGTCTGAGACACTGCATTGAACGCTTGTACCGGTCTGGGCTAGCTGGACAGTTTTGAACCGTTAAGCCAGTTTTTTCTAGGCTGGACCTGTCTAGAGGTGCCACGAGTTCAGCCGTGGTGGACGTCCACGGAAAGGAACCGTGGTTTCGGGCTGGCGACACGACCTTCACCCAACGGGAGCTTGTCTCGTGCGAGGGTAAAGGTGTAAACCACAGCATCAACACTCCCTCAGATTTTCTTGTGCCTGCACCCCGACTCGGAAAAAGATTTGTCAAAGAACGAAAGATGAACTCAACGTCCGGCGAGACCCCCGATGCTCCTCCACCTCGCCCCGCGAAACCACCTCCGCCGCTGGGACCTTTCTCTGCGGCTGCTGCGGCGGCGGCGGCAGCCGCAGGCCAGCAGGACCAGCACACACAGCAGGCCACCGCCACGACGCCTACGGCGGCTGCACACAAGCAGGAACAGCAGCAGGGCTTCACGTCGCCGTCGCTGTCGGCCACCACCAGCGAGGCATCCGCTGACGAGGGCACGCCTGCGCCGCGCCTGCGCATCGTGCATGCGGCGTACGGAGCCGGCGCGGTGATGGCGGACGTGACCGACATTCTCCAGCGCATGGTTGATGAGCAGGGCGGTCTCTCGATCAAGGCTTTCGGGCACCCGGTATTCCAGCCCAACGGCTGTATGAACGCTGCATTCGGTGCGGCATCTCCTGTCCTACGACGATGAACGCTACACGTACGACGTTGCTGATCTGACCTTGATGTGCGTGTGATATGAATACAGGCGATCCAGCACCAGGACGCGACAAGCAACTGCTTGTCTCTTACGAGATTGTCGGGTGTCGACCACACATCATCACCACTCCCGAAGACAAAAAGGTGAGACGGCACAAGCCACATGATTGATGAAGAAGAGTGGAAGACAGCTGGCGCAGTTTCGTGCGGAAGGCTAACAGCTCTTTCTTGCTCCACAGCTCAAGTTGACAATGTCCCACATGTACCGTAAGGTCGTAGGAGGTCTCCCGCCTGATGAATGTAAGGTAGTGAACGTTGACATCATCAAGGCTACATACGGCCGCGGAAACGATTCATATGACGTGACCGATACTCTCCGCAACATGGTCGTAGAACAAGGTACACTGAAGCAACTCTCTGGGCTTTGTCGATGGTCGGCTAAGCCATTAATGCCTGTCGCAGGCGGACACGGCCTCACTGCATTTGGATATAAACTTGTTCCGAATGGATGTATGAACAAGGTTTTCGGGTACGCAAGCAGCCAACCCGTTTGCCCACTGCGGGGATGGCTGACGACGAAGTGCACAGGGATCCATGCGGAGGCGTTGATAAAGTGCTAGCTATCGAATACCGATGGCGAGTATCCGTGACCACCCATGCAGTAGACGAGGACAAGCGACTGAGAATCAACTTCGAGAAGCTACGACCCCTTCTCTAAGTACCAGATACGAAATGCTTTACGGCACGCTAGGTAGATCTGGACAATTAAACACTTTTTCGTTGAAGAGAACCGCGAGAGGGATTGGAAGGTAAAGGACGGAGCAGCGTGAGCATCCTCAAAAGTTGATGATTGCACTACCATGATGGATAAGTGAGAGCATAGACGTTCTCTCGGAGAGAATCTTCAGCGCTCTTGAAGGAGACAAGTACATTGCTGATGATCCTAACGACACGACTATATCCAAGCACTGCGGGAGCAAGCAACATCTGATCACGCGTCTAAACCATGGTAATATCTTCATCTACTAAGTAAGAGTTCATCAACTCCGTCCTCGTGCCAGTGGCGATGAGTTCTCATAAGACAAGAATGGGAAAGGCAGCTCACGTTCGCCATTCATCACCAAATTCTTGGTGTGTCCATTTCGTTCCGCGGATCTGGTAGCATTAAGTGTGGGCGTCCCAACCCCCAAACCACGGTCCAATCGGCTCCACTTAAGAACTCGCGCAGCGG
The DNA here is from genome assembly GCA_000826365.1 of Acanthamoeba royreba. NCBI lineage: Eukaryota > Discosea > Longamoebia > Acanthamoebidae > Acanthamoeba > Acanthamoeba royreba. The sequence goes on along the minus strand of CDEZ01022054.1, from coordinate 28,435 downwards.
CCAAGAAGGTCCTCGGAGGTAGCCCGCACTTCTTCTGTGTGTCGTATGGGGATCTGCGGGGCAGGGGAACCCAGCTCTTCTTCTCTCTGTTCTTGAAGCTTCTTAGGGCTGGGTTGACCATGCGACACACAGCAACAGCAAAAGCGTCTTCAGTGGAGCTGATTTAGGAGTCTCGTTCCCCGGTCGACTCACGGACATTGCCTTTATCATTTGCCTACTCCGGAGGGAAGGATAAAAGCACCACTTGGTGAGGCCATTCAGGATCTTCACCAAGCCAAGTCCAACCGACCAAGACACACTCACACTCGCTTCTTCTTGCCGCCCAAGGCCTTTTTCTTCTTCTTCTTCTTCTTCCTCTACGGAATCGCGATCTTTAGACTCTACACTTAAGGATCAATGAGCTTCCGTAACCCCATCTTCGTGCTCACGGCCGTGTTCGCCATCGTGGCGCTGGCGGCGTCGCTCGTCCCGGCGGCCACCGGACAGGCCTGCTACACCCCGACCGCGCTCAACTTCACCTCGGAGAGCGGCCACCTGTGGGTCAATGGCCAGCGGTTCAACCTCAAGGGTGCCTCCTGGTTCGGCTTCGAGACCTCCAACAACGTCGTCCACGGCCTGTGGGCCAACTCCTACACCTTCTTCCTGGACTTCCTGGCCAACAATGGCTTCAACGCCATCAGGCTGCCGTTCCACCTCCAGCTCGTGCTCAACCAGCTGTCGCCCAACAGCATCAACTACGGCGTCAACTCGGACCTCCAGGGTCTCAACTCGCTGCAGGTGATGGACAAGATCGTGCAGGCCGCCGCTCAGCGTGGCATCGTCATCATGCTGGACCTCCACAGCTTCGCACCCGACAGCTACGCCTCGGACTCGATGTGGTACTCCTCGACCTACCCGGAGTCCACCGTCATCCAGGGATGGACCACCCTGCTCGGTCGCTACAAGGACCAGTGGAACGTGATCGCCGCCGACCTCAAGAACGAGCCCTACGCCACCACCTGGGGCACTGGCAACACCAACACTGACTGGAACCTCGGCGCTGCCCGCATGGCCAACGCCATCGCTTCGCAGGTGAGCAGCCGTTTCCTGATCTTCGTGGAGGGTACTGGCAACTCGCCGTCCTGCTCTGACGGCTGCTTCTATGGTGAAGACCTCGTTGTACGTACTTCCCGCTCACTTGATCAATGCATCGATCAAATGTCTGATGATCATCCGTTTCCCCATCATCATTATCAGGGCGCCAGGAACAACCCCGTCACGATCAACTTCCCCAGCAAGCTCGTCTACAGCCCTCACGTCTACGGACCCAACGTGTACGGCCAGCCCTACTTCTCGGCCGGCAACTTCCCTCAGAACATGCCAAGCATCTGGGACACCCACTGGGGCTACATTCCCTCGACCCTCGGCAAGGCCGTCGTCATCGGTGAGTGGGGTGGTGCCTACTCGGGCCAGAACCAGGTCTGGATGGACGCCCTCGTGTCCTACCTCAAGCAGAACGACATGACCGATCAGTTCTTCTGGTGCCTCAATCCCGACTCTGGTGACACTGGCGGTCTTCTCCAGAACGACTGGACCACTCCCGACTCAGGCAAGCTCGGCGTGCTCACCACTCTGGTCTCTTCCCCGACCAAGTTCTCCGTCAACTCCCAGGGCCAGGTGTGCCTGAACGGCGCGACCGACTCGGCCTCGCCCTCTCCCTCGCCCTCTTCCCCCGCTCGCGCTTCGGCCTCGCCCTCTTCTCCCGCTCGCGCCTCGGCCTCGCCCTCTTCGCCGGCCCAAGCATCGGCCTCGCCTTCGTCCGCTGCCCAAGCGTCGGCCTCGCCCTCGGCTGCTGCCCAAGCCTCGGCGTCTCCCGCGGCCGCGTCTCCCTCGGCTTCGCCCAACACTGCTCAGCCAACCGGCACGCCTTCTGGCTTCACCTTTTACGCCGGTTCCAGCGCCTGGTGGATGGCCGTCCAGATCCCCGGCTCCACCGCGGTCAAGGTCGATTGTGGCAACGGCCAGGGTGCTGTGGACATGACGGCTGGCTGGCTGCCCAACCTGTGGACGTTCTCCTCCACCAACGGCCAAGCTTGCAAGTCGACCGTCCAGTTCTACGTCAACGGTGGCGCTGCCCAGAGCGTCACTGCTCCCTGGTAAAAGGGAGAGGGTGGTGTTTTACCCCTCAGTGGAGGAGAGGTGGGTGGTTACCTCTCTCATCTAGTAGACGAGAGGTGGCGTGGCCTTGCGCGCCGGTCGGATGGCCGATCAGCAGCCACACAGCTCTCTCTGTGTCCTGTGTATAAATGTATGTAATCAACACGAAGTATGTATCTAAACCCAAAATTGGAGCACATGTCTTCTTGGTGTTTCGCAAATTTGTTTGAGAAATCTGTATTTATTTCGAACATCTCAAATTTTTCGGAAATCTTGCCGCGACAAGAAATCTCATCTCTTGTTTTGTACATTTTGGCATCAATCGATCTGCAGCGCCGGCCCCAAGTTTAATTCTCAGGCACTCTCCATGTCATCTGTAGAGGACAACAACGCACAGCAAGTCTCCGAGAAGGAGGAGACGACCGAGGCTCCCGCTCCGTTGGGTGAAGGGGCGGCCTCGGCCGCGGCATCATCGGCAGCAAAGAAGAAGCGAAATCGGAGGAAAAAGAAGAAGGCCGCTGCCACCGGCGGTGCCGATGGTGCAGGTACGTTCGTTGATGCATGGATCCCACCCCTTTTTTTTAAAATACATATCTGTGCCGGAAAATAAGCCCCTACTCCCTCCATCTTTTGTCATGATGTGCAAAGTCGAATTTGAACTAATGGTTACCACACGGCCGTAGCAGGAGATGAAGGGGAGGAAGAAGGCGACGAGGAGGAGAAAGAGGAAGAGGCAAGTGACAAGACAGGCGCTGCTGCCCCTTCGCAGCCAGCTGCTGCGGGAGGAGAGGGTGCGGCAGGAGGTACGGCCTGCATGCCAAGTGAGAGTATAAAGAGAGTGTGAATGTTGACTCTCCATCGGATGATTGTGTGCAGGAGCCAAGAAGAAGAAAAAGAAGAAGAAGGGCAAGGGCGGTGCAGGCGCGACTAGTGGTACGCCCACCGGCGAGGCGGCTCAGCAGCAGGCGCCCAAGGAGGCCAAGCAGAAGAAGGGCACGAGCAATCCCAACAGTGCGATCCGCCTTCTTTGCTCCTGTGTGCACGGTGCGCTTGGTGGAAGCTAAGCTGAGTGAACACCTCGCCCTTGCGTGCAGATATACGCCTGTTGGGCAACTGGGGAGCAGACTATCCCTATGGACAGACCTCGCCCCCGAGCAAGCCTGTGGTCTCCCTCTTTCCCGATAGTAACTATCCCGAGGGTCAAATCATGGAGTACCACCAAGACTTGTACGTACACCAGGGCATAGCAGGATTGTTTTCCTCAGATCTGATCTATTTCGGAAATGGGAACCAATCGCGGCATACAGCAACACTTGGCGCACCACATCAGCGGAGAAGCGCGAACTTGACAGGCTTTCTACTGATGTATACCGTGAAGCTCGTCTCGCTGCCGAGGTGCATCGTCAGGTGCGACAGTTTGCGCAGGGCTTAATCAAGCCAGGCGCTCGCCTCATCGACATTTGCGAGCAGCTGGAGAACATGAACCGAAAGCTCGTCAAAGTACGGACCTGTTACACTCGCGCTCGGAAATCTGTGACTGATGTGCACTGCTCCACCTGTGTGTATATTGCAGGAGAACGGCTTGCAGGCTGGTATCGCCTTCCCGACAGGCTGTTCTCTCAATTACGTGGCGGCTCACTACACGCCCAATAATGGCGACTTTACGGTGTTGGGATACGACGACGTGATGAAAATCGATTTTGGTACTCACATCAACGGGCGCATCATTGATTGTGCCTGGACTGTGGCCTTCAATCCAAAGTTCGACCCACTACTCGAGACAGTGAAGAACGCTACTGAGGCTGGCATCAAGGTGCGGTTTACACCTTTCAGATCTGTCAGGTTATGTCTTCTTGCACAAAAGACTCAATCAGTACCGTTGTATCCTGGCAGGCTTCCGGCATAGATGTGCGATTGTGCGACGTTGGTGCTGCCGTGCAGGAGGTCATGGAAGCAGGCGAGATCGAGCTCGATGGAAAAGTTTATCACAGTAAGTGCATGCCTCCTCGTGAAAGAGAAGACGAATGTTTTTCCTTGAGAAGAACTCAACTAAACGCTTGCGCTGGGGCGTGCAGTTAAGAGTATAGAAAATCTCAACGGTCACTCCATTGCGCCGTACATTATCCACGCCGGCAAGTCGGTGCCCATCGTTAAGGGCGGCGAGGCCACAAAGATGGAAGAGGTAATTCTGCTTTCAAGCCCCGTTGTGAGCTATCGATCTTCTAATCGTCAAGGACATATCAGGGCGAGTTCTACGCCATCGAAACCTTCGGTTCTACCGGCAGGGGACGTGTGAACGAGGATCTGGAGTGCTCGCACTACATGAAAAATGCCAACGTTGGCCATGTGCCACTGAGGAGCCAGAAGGCCAAGTCGCTGCTAGGCCACATTACCAAGAATTACTCCACGCTCGCCTTCTGCAAGCGTTGGCTCGACCGTGCAGGCGAAAAGGTCCCCCCCCCGGTGTGAGTGTGAACGACTCTTCGTGGTGCTGAGACAGCAGCGCTGTTTTCCGTTCTGGGTGGTGGTTCGCGTGCAGAATTATGGTCTGGCCCTCAAAAACCTGTGCGATGTGGGCCTCGTGAATGCCTACCCGCCGCTCTGTGACGTCAAGGGGTCCTACGTAGCCCAGTATGAACACACCATCGTGCTCCGGCCTACCTGCAAGGAGGTTCTTTCACGTGGCGAGGACTACTGAACAATACGCTTAAGGCACCCCTCCCGGTGGTGTGGTTCCTTGTGGGGCAAGTACGGACAATAAAACACTGCAAGCCAAACTAAGTGTGACGACTGTCTTCGCTAGTACTGATCTTTGCTCGTAGAGATTGTGGCGAACAGGCTAGCTGTCATGCCTGTCTGTCATGTATGTCTTTACAACGCGGTCCTAACGCCATTACGTCAGCCAATGGACCGGCCGTGTACCGCCAGGGAAATGCATAAAGAGGTTTACTAGCGGTCAGCAACGGCCAAAACCGAGGCGGATCCTGTGTTGTGCCCCATGGCCCGCGTGCTAATGGCTATTGGTCAGCTCGAATTAAAAAAACGCGGCGATTGGCGTTTTGCTCCCTGCTTTTGGTCCGTTTTCATTTTGAAAATCGCCTAAGTCCGAGAACGGCGACGTAGGGAGGCTGATCGGACCTGCTTTTTACTTTGCTTTCTTCTTCCTGCAAACTAGCAACCCAACACGTCGGCTCGTCTGGACTGACGTGTCCGTGAAAGAAAGGCCAAAACCTAGGTTCATCCTCCTTTGGCGGGGAGAACTTCCTGGTCGTTGAGGTTTTCTTCTTCTTCAGCCGCAGTCCCTCGTGCTGTGTACTATACTATACTAGAAACACCATCCCTCAGTCACGATCATGGGTACGACGCCTTCTATCTGTGTCCCCTCACTCTTTTTTCGTTTTTCCCCATTTCATCACTGCCTTTGTGTGCTCTTGATGACCCTAACTAGGGCCATAGTTTATCCGTTCTGCCTCCGAATCCAATATTGCGGCTCGGAGGTAACCGGAAAAAGACCATCAACTGCAGCGAAAAGTGGTCCATTTCCAAAAAATTCCAACTATGCTCCAGTTTTTGGCGGCAAAACGTCGCTCTGAAACCTGATTTGGGCGTAATTCCGCTCGAAATTGACCTGCTGGCCTCAACTCGCGCTCCCTCCTTGTTGAGATATGTTTCAAGCACTATTTTTTTTCCCGCATGTAGAGGCCTCGCGCCCTCGAAGTCAATAATCACATCAAAGGCCCTTTACTTGCCAATATATATACTGGCTCTACACGAAGCGCAAATCAATTAATCGTAACATGCAATCGATGATGTGTGGCAGGATCCTCGCAAGCGCGGTATCGTCGTCGGATGTGTGGCCTGGTTGCCACAGCGTTCGTGGTGCTGCTGGCGGTTCTCACCACAGGGACCCATGCGGCAACGATCCAGTGGACCGGCCCGACCGGTCTGTGGACGCAGAACGCGAACTGGGTGGGCGGCGTCGCTCCCTCCACCGGCGACGATGTCATCATCAACACGAGTGGACTGGTTGACGTGAACGCCAACGTGGCCGTGCGCTCGGTCACCTTCCTGGCCGGCACCCTCCGTATTCTATAGTACTACCGCCCCACATTCGATCGAGCTGCGTTTCGTACACACACACACATGACTTACCTGTCCTGGTCATATCCAATGCAGCCCTACGTCTCTGACGACGAGCGATTACTTCACATTCAACGGTAGCGCGACGACTATCATCACGGGTACCGGTGATCTGACGGTGCGTATCAATCAAGATGGAAGGACTGCTCCAGAGGAAGAGGTGACTAACGTAGTGACATCTTGCATCAGTCCAACGGACCTTTTACGTGGGGAGGAGGAACGCTTAACATGACGGGCAACGCTATGAGTCTGAATGGACAACTTCTTCTGGATTGTACAACGTGTCCCGGTCGCACTCTTTCCTCCTCGTCTAAGCTCAACGTCAACAGGTTCGTTTTGGTGTTGCCACTGTCTCATTCATTCCGCTAAGTCTACTTGAAACTCTCAGTGGCGCGATATGGACAAAGGGCACCTTGAACCTGGCAGCCAGCTCTCTTATCACAAACGGAGCCTCGGTAAGTTGGGGGTGCTCGTGGTGGTTGTGGAAAAACAAGATGAGCTGACGAGCCTCGATGCACTGTCTGCAGAGCGAGTTAGTCATTTCGGGAAACGTGACATTATCAGGAACGGGTAGTTTGCTCAACCAAGGAACGGTCACTGTTTCCCTCTCTTCGCCAGGCAGCGTTGCGCAGCTGGGAGCACCCTTCACACAGCGCGGTCAGCTCAACATTCAACAAGGCAACTTGTTGCTGAATGGCGGATCTGATACCTGGTCGTCCGTCACCGTGGCAGCGCAAGGCACCCTCAACTTTGCGGGTTCTGCCGCCCACACCATCAACGTTGGCACTACGCTGGTCTGTTACGGTAATCTGTACCACACTGGAGGACTCATCAACTATTATCAGTACGCACAATTCCTTAGGCTAATCTGCTGAAGTACCGAGTGATAACAACGTATGTTTCTATCGTTTGTGCATCACACCACCACCACCACCACTATTAGATCCGCGCAGCTGAATAACTTTGGCACGGCAGTGTTTTCTTCAAGCGGACAAGTCAACTTTGCTGCGGGTGTCATGGTTTTCAGCTTGGGTTCTACGGTAATGATTTCGAGCGGCACGCTCACGATAGCGAACTTGGACTCGCAGACGATCCCCAACCTAATCTTCTCTGGCGGATCAGCGACTCTTCATGGTAGTTACCAGATTACCAGTTCGTACGTCCACAGCGTCGGTTCGCTGGCCGTCGACTCCATGACGATTGAGAAATTGAACATTACTTCCGGGAGCATCACGTTCGCAAGCAGTTCGGTCATCAATACTGTGCTCACACAGGCCGGAGGCACCTTGACGGTTGCTACAGGGAGCACACTGCAAATCCCCTCCGGCAGCACAATGAGCGGCGGCACACTCAATGGCGCTGGTACCGCTACAGTTGTCGGCGACTGGCAGCTGAACGGCGGTACTCTCTCGGGTTCGCGCGTCGACGTGCAAGGCACCCTCGCCATCTCGCAAAACGTGGCCATTGGCGGTGGTGTCCTCTTGAACAGCAACGGTAACTGCTTGGTTAACGCCACGATCTCCGGAAGCGGAAGTGCCACTCTCAAGAGCGCGGGTACACTTCAGCTTCTGTCTGGTGCTCAACTGTCGGGTTCGGGCTGGACGCTCAACAACCTGGGCACGATGACCCTTGCCGGTTCCGCCGGCGTATCTGTGGGCCTACAGCCTCTACTCTCGTGCCCGGGGTCAATTGCACTGTCAGGCGCCGGCACGCTGCTTCTGCAGGGTCCCTCGGGTTCGGCCATCTCTGGCTCAGTTACCGTGGCGGATACGGCTACGCTGAGTGTTGGTGGCAGTTATCAGTTCAACGCCGGCTCCTCCATCTCTGTAGCAGCCTCTGCCACCCTAAAGTTCACGGCCGGAAGCTCTACCGTCAATGCTGGAGCTTCTATCACGTGCAATGGCACAATGAACTACGCCGGCGGCACCGTAACTTACCAGTACGTTGATCAGCACTGAGGGAGCTGTTGCCCTGAGCAGCTGTCTTTTCCTTCAAGCAATTGGTTTAATCGTTCTCTCTTACTGTTACCTGCAGAAACGCGCTGCTCAACAACATGGGCCCCGCTCTCATTTCCGGTTCCGTTGCGATCGCAGCGGGCACCTCGATCGGCAACCTCGGCTCGCCTGTACGAGTGATGGGCAGTTCGGCGAATCTCAATCAGGCCGGCACTTCCGATTCGCTCACTTTGTCTACGCTCTCTGTGGAAGCTGGCCAGGTGAGCCTGGCAGGCACCGTGCAGGTTACGAATTCGTTTGTGCAGAGCGGAGGTATTCTTTCCGTAAGCCGAAGCCTTGTGCTGGCCGGAACCAGCACCGTGCTCCGCGGTGGTTCGGTTCAGGGCGCCGGCTCTGTTACCGTGAATAGCGATCTACTTCTGAACGGCGGCAGCTTGGGAATCACTCGCGTCACCGTTCAAGGCGATATCTATATCAACGCCTCGTCTTCCCTCACAGCTGGCAGCCTCAACAACATCGGAAACTGCTACGTCTCGGGTCCACTCGTCGGTAGCGGTTTGGCCACGCTGACGAACGCAGGAGCCATCTTATTGCGCGCCGGCGCGCAAATGTCGGGTTCGGGCTGGACGATCAACAATCTTGGCAGCCTCACGCTGTTGGACAACTCCACAGTCCTGATCAACGCTGTCTTCTCCGGAGCTGGTCTCGTCAATGTTTCTCGCGGAGTACTCACCCTGCAGGGAGGAGGCACCTTTACTGGACCTCTCGTGGTTGCCGACTTGGCCACACTCCGCATCGCCGGCAATACGCAGTTCAACTCTGGCTCTACCATTTCTGTTCCCGCCCTCGGCACGCTCGACTTTAATGGCGGAACACCCTCCATTAATGCTGGTGCCACGATCTCATGCAATGGCACGATGACCTACACCGGCGGCACAGTGACTTATCGGTACGTAGGACTGAAAGAGATATAACTTGATTTGTGCAACCGTTTCTCTAACATCTCTGGAAAGGAGTGCACAGCTACGCAACTCAGGTCCGGTTATCATCTCGGCGGCTGTTGTGATTTCATCCGGCACTTCGATAACGAACTTCGGTTCGCTGGTGCGCGTGACGGCTGGGGCATCGATCAACCAAGCCGGCAGCGCCGATTCGTTCGGCGTGGTACAGCTGAGTATGGAAGGCGGCTTAGCCTCGTTCCAAGGCACCGTGCAAGTCGCGAGCACCTACTCGCAGAGCGGCGGTCAGCTCACCTGCACCAACATTCTACAGCTAGGAGGTGCCGTCAACACGATAAGCGGCGGCTCGTTGGTAGGCAGCGGTTATGCCGCTGTGGCCCAGGACCTCGTCTTGCAGGGAGGAACGCTCTCCCTGGCACGCGTTAACGTTCTCGGCAACATTTGGATCAACGGCAGCGTGAGCCTATCGCAAGGCATCAATCTTATCAGCAACGGGTTGTGCAACATCTCGGCGGCGGTATCAGGCAGCGGATCGTCTTTGCTCAAGAACAATGGCATCCTTACTCTACAAGCCGGCACTCAGCTCGCGGGCTCGTCCTGGACGGTGGAGAATGTGGGCACTCTCGTTCTGCCCGATAACATTACTGTGCCCTTCGCGTCAGCTCTCATGAGCACAGGAACGGTCAACATTACGAGCGGTGCCCTGAGCCTGCAGGGCGGCGGTACCTTCACTGGCACCGTCAATGTGGCCGCCCAGGCAACTCTGGTGCTCGCTAATGGCAATTCGCAATTCAATGCCGGCTCGACCATCATGGGAGCGGGCAATGTCAACTTCAGTGGAGGCAGTGCCACTGTGAGTGCGGGCTACAACGTGCTGGGCGTCACCACTGTGCAGGCCGGGTCGCACACGCTCGCTCCTTCCTCATCGATCGCCTCGCTCGGTTCATATCTCCTCGTCCTGGGTGGAACTTTCACCATCAACGCCCTCTCGATGCAACTTCCCCAGACAGAGCTTCAAGGTGGCAGCCTCGTTCTGAATACCGCTATGAACTTCCCAAGGTATTCCTATCTCCTATGGATTGTTTCTCTATCGGCGCTCCCACTGTCTGTTGCAAATGTCCGGGATACTCACTACTGCATCAACTTAGTGCGCTGCGCGTTACCGGAGGCACCCACTACTTCAATGCTGATGTCACAATACCTGGTGATCTGTTTCTGCAAGCCACTCTCGCGGTTAAGTATGGCATCCGACTTAATCTCGAGAGCGGCTTTATCATGGTACCGGGCGGCATTCTCAACGGCGCCGGACTCACCACTGTCACGGGCACCTTCCAGTGGCAAGGTACAACGTTGCTCGTTCTCTCATAGTTTTTTCTTGTTGCTCGTAGAAGGCATTGCTGATATCTGGTATCTGTATGCTATTGCGCTTCAGGTGGTATCTTGGGTGGTGGCACGCTGATTGCTTACAACACCAATATCACTGGTACATCGGCCACAATCAAGGGCGCTCATCTCTTCACAAACTACGGCCTCGTCACGGTGGCGGGCACGTTGACCGGTTCCGAATCTGCTCAGCTTAGGAACACGAATAACGGCACTATCAACATGGTAACTGGCGGCAACTTGGCTGGTACCGCCTGGACCGTCGTCAACACCGGCGTTCTGGCCAAGATCGCCAGTACCGACGAATCGATAATCTACGCTTCGCTCAAGTAAGGCGCTCACCTCCTATTGCTGCTGATGCTGCAGTCACATTTCCTGGATTTTATTAATGGGCTCTTTGTGCTAACACACGATAACTTAACTCTTTGTATGCAGCAACTCCAACACTCTCAACGCTCTCTCGGGCGTATTGTCTCTTGCTGGCGGAGGTGTCTCGATCGGTGCATTCAATGTGCTATCGGAGCTTCGCTTTATAGCCGGCGACACCACCCTCGATCAAGGAAGCACCATCCAGGGAGGTGGCAACCTGACGTTCTCCGGCGGCAGCACGACCATTATCTCCGTGGTGAACGTTACTGGCGCCACAGTTGTTTCAGGCGGTTCTGTCTACCTCAGCTCGGTGTCTACGATCCGTAAATTCGGTACTACGGTCACAGTCAGCGCTGGTGTACTCAGTGTGAGCAGCCTGGGTGTTTCGTTCCCCAACACGACTTGTTCGGGTGGCAGTATCTCCACGTATCAGACCATCACCTTCTCCGAAAATCTCAACATCAGGGTTACCGGCTCAGGTACGAGCGCTTCACACCACTTGCCAGCGAACTATTAATATGAATGTGGGTCTCACCACCAACTACTCGCAGTATTCTTGAACGCGTACGCAACCGTGCGGAGTTCGCTGTGGATACAAGACCAAGGCCGGCTCGACGGAACAGGCCAAGTGGTGGTCAGCAAGCAAATCCAGTGGCTTGGCGGCACTATTGCAGGCGGTCCCAATCCTGTTCAATGCGTGGGCGGCCTGGTGATCAACGGAGCGGGGACCATGACGCTAGACACACGTCGCATCAACACCGGCGCCGCATCTGTTTCCTCTTGGATAGGGGTGCTTTCTCCTGAGTCTTAATGCGGACGCGTACCTCAAAATGTGCTGACTAGAAGACTGTTGTGATTGTGGGCAGGGAGACATTGGTGGCATTAGCGGAGGAGCGATTGCAAATGCTGGGCAATTCAACTTCATTCCTGGTGGTTCTCTCAACTGGATCGGCGGCAATCCGTTGTACATGGCCAACACCGGACGCATGTTCAAATTGAATGGGTATGTTGTCCCTTCAGTCCCCTTCACGTGGTGCCAGCGAGCGCTGATCTGACCTGCTATTCTGCTGTCGTCACGCACCACCCAGGACGAATACCAACAACATTTACGCCCTATTCGATCAGTCGGGCAATTTTACCGTTCAGTCCGGCGCTGTGCGCATTATTGGTTACGGCACCAAGAACTCAGGTCGCTTCGATGTGCAAGAGGGCGCGAGCCTCGTTTTCGCTAGCAGCACCACCCATAACTTCCTTGAAAAGGGTCGAGTGACTGCTGCGGGCACACTTCAGGTGGTAGATGGCACTCTGTCCTTCCAGTCGGGCTCCATCCTGAATGTCACGGGCACCACACTGGTCAAGAATGCACTTCTGGATCTGCTTGCGGGCTCTGTCCTGACCAACATCGGCTACTTCTTCAACATCACCAACGCAGGCACAGCCGACTTCCACGACGTACGTTTCGGAACTAAACGTGATCCCCATACGGGTCCGACAAGAACACTCTTAATGCTTAAATGTTTTTGTATTGTGCTTGGTGGTAACAGGCTAATATCGTAGCCACCGTGCTCGATGTCGATGGTACTCTACGAACATCTCAAAATTTGACGGCCGACACGGGTTTCATTCTTCGTGGCGGAGGCATTTCCATTGGTGGTCTCGTCAATCTTACCACACCCAGCTTCGTCTATGGTGGAAGGTACGCTTAAATACTCAGCGACTGCGTCTTACTATTCTGTACCCCTGTTGCACACGCTTATTGTTTTTCCATGTTGAATGAATCAGTCACTTGATCAGCGGCCGCATGGAAGCCAACCGGGATTTCTCGATGTATGGCGGTACCCTCACGGGAACGGCGCCACTATGGATGTACCAGCGATTCTTCTGGTACGGTGGTCAGCTGTACAACCTCGTCTCTGGCGTACATTGCGCAAACGGTTTCACGATCGACACTACTGCTTTGAAGACAGTCGCCCTCACAACGATTCACAACTACGCTGTAAGGACCATTGCTCTTTTTCTTCCTCCCTGGTGATCGCTAGCTCTAACCAGGTCGTATCTCGCGTCTGCTAAAACAATCCTAGGACGCCCTCTGGCTTGGTGGCAACGTAGTCGGCTCAAGCGGCGCAACAATAATCAACTCGCCATATCCTGCCGCGCGGTTTGTGGTGGCGTTCACCTCTACTTACTCGTTTACCCAAGGTGGCGGACAACAGTGTGTCTTCATCAACAATGCTACGTTTGTGTACAACGGATCGGCGAACGGCGTTCTGAACCTCAACTATCACAACGAGTGGAATGCCATCACTTCTGTGTCTTCGGGATGGCTGTACTTCGCTGGTATGATAATGATGATGACGGTGGTGATGGTATGTTCGTAGCAGTTGAACTGAACTAACACCGCACGACTGCCTCTGTGTGCACACACATAGGAGGCGGATACAACAATGGCACTATGACCATGAGCACGAATGCGACAATCCAGTTGGGAGGAACCTTTTCGCTGCTTAGCAATTCTACGTTCGGTGGCTCTGGCAAGGCTCTGCTCTCTGGCCAAATTGATGTCGATTCCATTTTCAACGTCGCCGGTTCGACTGAGGTTAATGCGGGCCAGACTAACTTCAATCAGGATGCTATCCTTACCAACTTTGGCAATCCGCTGATGGGTACGGACTTCTGTTGGCTTAACAACAAAATTGCCTGTACCACCGAGTTAACTCTACTATGTTCTGCTCCCTTGCTACAGTCACTGGCGGCATAGCCGATCTCTATGTTCAGCCGTCGCTGATTCCGTCGCAGTTCATCATTACTGCCGGTCTCATGCGCATCCACTGTCTGTTCTTCACCATTCCGTCGTTGACGCTCTCTGGAGGAGCCTTCAGCACCAACGCGGACATGCCAGCCGCCATTTTTGCCTGGGTAATTCACCCGAGTCGGCTTCAACTGCTGCACTTTACTGAATGATGCTTCTATCCTTCTTCAGTCTGGTGGCGCCTTGCAGGGTTCGGGCTCACTTGCTGTTATCAACTCGACAACAATCTCTGGCCCCGCTGACAAGACCATCAACATGCTGACTCTCTACAACGTATGATTGCCCCGCGCGCCATACCCATTCCTTGACTTGGATATCCCATTCATTCCCTACTTACATACATCTGCAGCAACTTGCGGGCACTTGGTCCGGTGGTAACATTTATCTCTCCAACTCGGGTTCCTTTGTTAATGATGTTAACGGGTACGTTCACCTTTTCCAACGATTGGGGCCTTCGCTTAGAATGTGTAATTGACCTTTGACTATGCACCTTATACAGCACCTTCGTCGCATCGGGCAATACGCAAATGATTGGCGTTGCCGGGACCCAGGCGCTCAACAGGGGAACCATCAGCAAGCAAACCGGCGGCACCAGTACCTCGCTGCTTTGCGATTTCGAGAATTATGGAATCGTGGAAGTTGCGCAGGGCACGCTGGCGGTCTCTGCAGGCACCAACCACAACGTTACTTCCGTGCTCGCGGGCGCCACACTGCAGATCGCGTCCTACAACACCGACGACTCCTACTTCCTAGACATGTCTTCCTCGACTGTTGTGCGCGGCACATTGCAAGTGAACGGCGGTAATTTAGTCGTGCTCGGTTCCTACGATGCTGCCAACGGCACCACCGTCGTTTCTTCGGGAACCTTTGATCTGCGGTACCTCTATACTCACAAGACTATCTCTTTCGTTATCTCGAGATTGCATCTTACTTTTTATTGTACAAATCATTTACAGGGGTGAGGCCAACGTGATCGATTTGGGAGCGCCGTTTGCGGCTCAGGGCGGCACTACCAACTTCAATTGTCGCACTATCATGCTCTCGTCGATGCAGATCGGTGCTGGCCCGAGCCTTGCTGGTTCGGTCTCGGTCTTGGCAGATGGTCAACTTACCATTCAGAAGAGTCTGGACTTCTACTACGGCACGCTGCAGGGTAAGTCATACTGGCTTGATGAGTTTTCATGAGAGCCTTCTTCTCAAGTAAATGTCCTACTTCAGGCCGCGGAACGACGCGAGTGCTTGGTGCTACCACGTTCCC
Organism: Acanthamoeba royreba; assembly: GCA_000826365.1. Lineage (NCBI taxonomy): Eukaryota > Discosea > Longamoebia > Acanthamoebidae > Acanthamoeba > Acanthamoeba royreba. The sequence goes on along the minus strand of CDEZ01022054.1, from coordinate 13,426 downwards.
TGGCATTGGAACAAGAGCCTTGAGCTCGCATACTCTGCGCCTTGGAGGCTCCTCTTCATGGACCTCAGGGTCAATCGCGCTATCCAACCGTGCTTCTCTGTTTATCGATCCTGCGGCTACCCTCAATATCGGCGTTGTCACGAGCGGCTTCAGCATCTCCGGCACATCTAGTGAGCAGCTCGTTATCTATGGCAGTCTCACACAGACCAGTGCACCGTATGGAGCCACGATCGGCGGCCTAAACGTTTACAACTACGGCACAAGTACGCCTCTCATCCCACCGTCGTGCGCCACTCGGTACCAACTGACTAGTGCATCTTTTGCCGGCGGTTATTAGTTAGCGTCGCGGCTGGTACGCTCTGGGTTAACGCGGTGGGTGAACAAGTTAATGGCACCTTCTCCTCGACGGGCGGACAACTGAGGTTGGCAGGGCCCTCTGTTTCTCTGGGACCCAGCACTACTATCAGCGGTTCCGGCAGCGGTGCTGTCGTGCTTACCAATTATGTTGATCTGGTACCAGCCTAAACACACAATCTGATCTTGTGTGTGTGTGTGTGTGAGAGAGAGAGAGAGGCGTTATATTGATCTGTATTTTTGTACACTCATGGACATCAGGCGAGCAAACTCGATACCACCGGCACAATCCTCATTGCTGATGGAGTTACCAGAATCAGGCCACATCCTCAGTCCAAAACCACGGGCGCCCTTCAGGTTGGCGAGGACTACAACTCACCGGGTGTGCTGAACTTCGTTGCACCGACTTCAGGCAACATGCCTCCACTGAGTACGCGCTCTGCCTTTCCCTCCATGAAGGAGGAGATTCAAAAGCGACAATCGCTAATGCGCCCGTGTCCGTACTACCAGACGTTTATTGGAGCAGCACGGTCAACTTTGGCCAACACAAGCATCAAATCTTGGATATGACCATCGGCTCCATAGGCAACGGATATGGCGATAATTCCGTGCTTAACATTGAAGGAACAGTGACGGTACAGCGAAGCTTTACCTGGAGTCGTGGCACGGTAAACTGCCCTCTGCAGGGTGGTTCGCTCATCAACAACGCCACCACGACGTTGAGCGCGGTCTCGAGCGGTGCTTATATCTCTTTGTACACCAAGGTAAGCCATTTAAACTTGTTCTGAGCATCATCTTACTCATCATACACGCCTGGTGACCCTTCTCTCTTTTACCGTGGCATGCAGATTGTAAGCTGCAGCATCATCAACAATAACGCCATGACCTGGAATGCTGGCGATATCATCGTCAACAGCGGCGGCTTTGTCAATAATCCCTCGGCTACGTTCACTTTGAATGTTGTAGACGGACTGCCAACAATGAGCCTCGGCGGTACTGGTTCGTTTGATAACTACGGTGTACTAGGCATTATCGGCGGCGCCGACGCCACGATCGCCATTCCGGTCAACAACAATGGCACTCTGACGGCGAACAACCAGATCCTCCGCCTCTCCGGCGGCGGCTACAGCTCGGGTGTGATCGCTGCCAACAACACTCAAGCGATCGTCTTCGGCGGAGGCTTCCCCGTTCTCAGTCCGCTCTCACGCGTGGCGGCGACTATTCAGGTCACAGGTGGAGAGGTCAATATCCAGAGCACTTTCGACGCTAACGGACGTCTTGTGGTGAGCGGTGGTATAGCCCATCTGCTTCAGGGTACCAATTTCACCGATGCGAACCAGAACGTGATCGTCAACGGCGGCACGCTGCTCTTCCACTATGCGCTCTCGTTGAACCATCCGACGCTCTCTCTATCAAGCGGCAAGCTTGACTTGGGCGACGGTGAGCATCTCATCCGCAGCATCACCCACTCGGGCGGTACTTTGACCGGCACCCGGACGGCAACAATAATGGGAACCTACAGCTGGACCGGCGGCGTAATGGGCGGCGTGGGCACGACCATCATCAGGGGCCTGCTCACCATCGGCGGCTCCGTAGCCAAGACCATGTCGCGCAACGTCATCAACTACAACATGACCCAATGGCAGTCAGACAGCGTGACCGGCACCAGTGGCATCACCTTCACCAACTGGAACAATGCGACGTTCCAGGCCGATCCCAACGGCCAGAACTATTGTTTCTGTGCGGCATCCACCAGCTTCCGGCCGGTCTTCCGCAACTTTGGTCTGCTCACCAAATCTGTCAACGCTACGACCCGTACCCAATTCACGTTCGTCTTCAACAATTCGGGTTCGGATGCTCGCGTTGTCTCATCGGCCGGTACTCTGGCGATCGCCGGTGGCAGCAACTGCGACGGGTCCAGCGCTTACCAGGCCATCGGGCAGGGCCAGATCGGTTTCGACGGCACCTACACCACTGACAGGCATACGCTGGCCACGAGTTGTCAGCTGGCCGGCACCGGTAGCTTCCATTTCACTGGAGGCATCAGCGACGTTTATGCCGACTACGCGTCCACCAATGATCCCATCGTCGATGGCGGCGCTGTCAACTTCCGTGCGGGGACGCGCTTTACGTCCTTTGGTCCCACGTTGCGCGTATCGGCTGGCGCTGCCACGTTCGAGGTGGTTCCGTCTGCCTTCCCTCCTATTGCTCTCAGTGGTGGAGTGCTCGATTTGCTGCTAGCCAATATCACGTTGCCCTCGGGCTCGCAATCCGCCGGCACGCTTAAGGGTTCTGGCCTTATCACCGTACCCGGGACTTACACTTGTACGTGTTCGCCCTTCCTTAGTCATGATTGATGGGTGACCGGTAATCTGACATGTGCGCGTGTGCAACATCTCTCAGGGACCGGCGGTCTTATGGATGGGTCAGGCACCACGCTCTTCCAAGGCACCCTTCTGATCCCGTCAGGCACCTGTCAGTTCCGGCGGCCGCTCATCAATGCCAACCTCACCTCGTGGACCGGTGGCAACCTGGTGGGAATCGATTCGGCCGTGTTCACCAATTTGCCTCAAGCAACCGTCGATATCAACATTCTCACTGCGAGCTCGAATTCATTCGGTTACTCGGGCAATGGACAGGCGCAATTCATCAATCAGGGCCTGGTCCAGAACAGAGGACTTGCCACCACGCTGACCATCAGCGCCTACTACGTCAACTACAACGAAACGAGAAATTCCAACGGCCGCCTGTATCTCTATGGGGGCAGCTACGGCAGCGGCGTCTATCGATCGCTCTCGACGAGTACGCTAACCTTCGTGTCGGCCGTGGTGGACTCGAACGCCACCATTGTGGGTGATGCCGGCGCCACGGTCGAATTCACCGCTGGTCAGAGCTTCGTCTATTGCGCCTTCAACAACGCTGGTCGATTGTGGATTACTGGGGGCACAACTGCTTTCCCACAGGCCACCAGACAACTAGGAGATGATGGCTACGTCTCGCAGACCGGCGTACCCCTGCAGGCTGCCACACTGGCCTCTCTTCTTCAGGTGTCTGGCGGCGTGCTCGACTTCACCACTTGGGACAGCGAGCTTCCTCCCCTCACCCTCGACGGCGGTACCGTTACGGGAAGCGGGACCCTCAACATAACCAAGCCTAGCACCTGGACTGTGGGATCGATGACCGGCTCGGGCAAAACTCTGGTGGTGAACACCACGCTCACCCTATCGAGTACCGGGACCAAGAACTTGGCTCGCTTGTTGAGGAACTTTGGCACGGTACGTGAGCGACGCTTGCGCTGTGGCCATGTAAATTCGACTGACTGATTGGTGTGTTGTTCTCGGCGAATCGACGTTATCGTCGGTCTCAGGTTTCATATATTGGAGGTCCAGTTGTGCTCTCCAACACAGCGATTTTCGACAATACCGTTAACGGCTCCCTGCTCCTTGATGGCGCTAGTAGCTGGTCGCCCAGTCCGTCGAATGGACCTGGTGCCCTTATGAACTACGGCAATCTTGTCAAGTCATCACAGTCCACCACCCTTACGTACGGATTGTATCTCTTTTGCGGAATGTGCGCGCGTGACCGTCACAACTGACAGAGGAGTCTCCTTTGTTTGCTCAGTGTGACCTTCAATAACTACGCGTCGGTTGCCTGCAACGGCGGCGTGCTTGTCCTCGCTTCCCTCTACACCAGCACCAACTTCGCCAACTTCACTGTAGCTTCTACGGCTACTGTGAACTACGCGGGCGGAAGCTATGCGCACGACGTCAGCAGCATTCTCCAGGGAGCAGGTTCCGTGGTATTCTCAGGTTCGTGCACAGACCCTTAAGAGCTATCGTCACGCTAGTGATGCAAAGTGTATTGCATTCGAGATGAAGAGTTGACACTGGCTACCATCACCAGGTGCTACGGTCGATCTGCGCGGCACGTACGCGATAACAGGCACAACAAGCGTTTCCGGCGGTGTGGTGACCTTCCGCGATCTCACGAAGTGGGTAAGCTTGGGATCCTCCTTCACAGCCGCAGGAGGTGCCACCATCTTCGAGACTGTTCCGATCACGCCGTTCCCTCCGGTGACCATCAGCGGTGGCAGTGTCGACTTTGCATACAACAGCTTCACCTTGCCCAGTCTCGTGCAATCGTCTGGCACGCTGACTGGTGCGGGTAACTTGACTATGCCCCTTCTCCAGTGGAGCGGTGGATCGCAGATAGGCACGGGCACTAGCATCCTCCCCAATTCTACGACCATCACCGCCGGAGGAGCCACAAGCATTGTCATTGGGCGAACGATAGTTAATAACGGTTCGGTGACCTGGGCCTCCGGAGACATCTACGCCAACAACGGCCAGACCTTCTACAACCTCAAGAACTTCACTGTTTTCGCTCCAGCTAACGTGTTCTCTTCGGCTGGGTCGCCTGCCTCGACATTCCTCAATCAAGGTATCTTGACTCATGCCTCTGCGGGTACCACGGCGTGGAGTGTCAATATCGTCAGCCAGAAGATGTGCAACATCAGCTCCGGAACGCTGCAGTTGGGCTCAGTCTCCTCCGTTTTCGACGGTACAATCGTGGTGTCTTCCGCGTTCACCGTGGCTTCGGGCTTGACTACATTCTTGGCTACGTCGTCGGCTTCCGGCAGCGGAATAGTCAACGTGGGAGGTCAATTCAACGTCTACGGGTTATACACCGTGCAACAGCTGGGCGTGGGCGGTGGAAACGCGTACTTCCTGGTGGGCTCGTCAGTCAACTTGCTCAGTGTGGGCATCAGCAGTGGTCTTCTTAGCGTCTCCAGCTATAGCGCCTATGCGACATCTGTCACTCTCTCCGCTGGTGCCCTCGAATCGCACGGCATCTTCTTCATCAGCACGCTCAACTGGGCAGGCTCATCGGCCGTGCGGGGCCAGGGTAATGTCACTGTGGGAACGCTACTTCTCGATGCCGTAGTGAATCGCTATCTCGAAATCAATGTATTCCAGCTGAATACCTACGCACGTTGGTATCGTGGCGACTGGTACGATAGAGGATCCCCCACCATTTCCAATGATGCCTCTCTGCTGGTCTTATATGTTGACTAAGCGAAATCAAACCTGCAGGTACGGTTATGGTTCGTCTCAATTCATCATCGCATCGACGGCAACTTTCGACCTTCACAACTCGTACAACTATCCCTGTGGCCAGATCTACCTTAACATAGGGCACCACTGCTTCGACTACTACCGAATGCGCGTGGGCAGCGGAAGTCCCAAGCTCGTTGTGTTCGGTAACATGGGCAAGTACAGCAACTACCGCACGGTCTTCATCGATTGGGATATCGACGTCAATTCTGGCAAGTTAGATACGCACCGGTCGTTGTGGTGGCTTCAGGGCACGTTGACGACACGCGGAGGCATCGTTTCGCAGGCTCATGCTGGCGTGCTGACCCTCACTGACGCGACCAAGACCCATAACCTGAATGGCGGCAACTTCTCCATCAACGGCAATGGCTTGAGTCCTGCCAGCGTCCCCACGGGTCAGATCGCTGGTTCGATCAATCTGGCTGGTGCCAACTGGAGCCTCACGACCACCACCAGCATCAACGGTAACTTGGTGATGGGTACGTGAACACAGCTGCTTTCTCTTTGCGTGTTGTGCATCGAACGACGAGGATCAGATGAGCTTACTTGAGACGTGTGTGCAGGTCCGGCTGGACTGTTGAGCTTCCAGCTTCGTGGCTTGGTGCCCGATCTGCACTACCCTCGGCTCCTCGTGACCGGCAACGCTTATCTAGACGGAACTCTCGACGTCCAGTACTCGAGCGACTTCCGTCCTCTACCCGGCAACACCTTCCAAATCATATTGTACAACTCTTCCACTGAGGACTTCCGCTACATCACGCCTGCGGTCATCCCTGGGATCTCGCTCTCCAACTGGCCCACCTACAGTGCCAAGAGTCTCAATCTGACCGCCTACCTCTGCCCGTACAATTGCAATAATCAAGGTACCTGCAATGCCACAACGGCCACTTGCAGCGCTTGTACCGGCAATTTCATGGGTACTGCCTGCGCCGATTCGTGCACGAGCAAGTGCAACGGACTCGGCACCTGCGTCAACGGCGTCTGTGCTTGCAACGCTCCGTATTCCGGTACCAATTGCCTGTCCAATTCTTCGCTTGCCGCTACCACCATGACCTGGACATGCTCTACGAACGCGGACTGGTACTGGGCTTGTTCCTATGTGTTGTTGAGAGGAATTACTTACATCTGATCCTTTCCTCTCTCTCATATCAGGCATACGTTGAGCTGCTGGGATAAGGGATTCATCCCGCGGACCAACGATACGGTAGTGATCAACACAGGTGCTACGGTCACACTGCGAGCCTCCGTGAGAGTCAGCTCCCTGACGCTCACCAATGGCACTGTCCTATTGCCGACGCGACGGATCACACTGACCGTCGATACGCTCAGCCAGACTGGCGGCACGATTTACGGTAGTGGCAGCGTTCAGGTGAACGGCGCCTTCTCCTGGTCTGGCGGTAGTCATTCGGGTGTAGGATCGACTGGCGTAAGCGGCGTCCTCACGCTGAACGGCCCTAATGCGCTCTCGGCCCGTATTCTCAACACATTCGGTCTGACAAATTGGATAAGTGGCTCAGTCACCGGCTCCAACAGCGCCAACTGGAACGTGTATGGATCTATGAACATGCAGTCAGGCGCTGGAGCTCTTTCGACCTCGACCGGGGCTCAACCCACGCTCAATCTCCTCAGCGCGCTGACTTGTTCGGCCACTAACGCAAGCGTCGCTTGGTCAGTGCGTGGCAATTCGAGCGATATCAGCGTGCTCCCTAACGGCGTCCTCTCGTTGACTGGCGGTGGCCTCGCTACGGGAAGGCTGAATGTGAGCCAGAGTGGTGCTCTTGTCATCGGCGGCAACACCTTCACCGTGATGGGATCGGCCTCAGTGGTTTCTGAGGGTTGGATCAACGTCACAGGCGGAGTGTTGGTGGTGAATTCTACCAGCTCAGCAGCCTGGAACGTGAAGGCAGCCGGCGTGAGCGGAACGGGCAATCTGACCTTGGCTTCGCCCAACATCGCCGACGTCAACCAAATGCTCGCAATCGCCGGAAACGGTTCCGCTACGGTCAACGTGCCTCTTACACTCTCGACCCTGAGCATGGATGGTGCAGGACAACTGACGAGCGCGAGCTCGAGCGTTATCACGGTGAAGAACTCTGTGCAGTGGAATGGCGGTGCCATCTCCTCCCTCACGGTGACGGCTAACGGACTTGTCACAATCGACAGCATGACCGCCAAGTACCTGCAATCGACTACACTGGCCCTCAACGGTGGTGCGCAGTGGCTGAACGGAAGCGTGATCGCCTCCGGCGGATCGGTCGTGCTCAATCCTGCCACGCTCGCAGTTGGAGCGACCAACCTTACGGCGAGCTCACCGGGATCCTGCCGTATCGTCAACAGCGGGCATATCAGCAAGATCGGTTCCTCCGCTTCGATGCTCTCTTGCGATTTGAACCACGCCGGTTCTATTGACGTCGCCAGCGGCACGCTGTCCCTTGCGGGAGCGACCAGCAACTACGCACCCAATGCGTCGGTCTCTGCCGCGGCCGGAAGCACCCTCCAGTTTAGCGCAGGACAGCACGTTTTCGTCAGTGGCTCCGATCTATCGCTAGCCGCCACTACCAATCTCACCGTCTCTGGTGGCATTGTCTCGCTTGGTGGTTCCTTCAACTGCTCCAGCTGCCTCATCCAAGTAAGCAGCGGCTCGCTTCAGTTTGCAACAGTGGCGAGTGTGCATCTGGACGCCACTTCCATCGCCATCTCCGGTGGCAGCTTTGTCTTCACTCAGCTGCCGAGCGATGTGACCATTGTACCACCGCTCACGATTAGCGGCGGTACTGCGGACATGGTTAAGCAAAATATGTTCCTTACGACGGTGACGCAGACCGATGGTTCGCTTGCTCTCCGAGGCTACATGACTGTCACCGATCGCTACCGATTGTACGCTTCCCCTCGCTTTGTAGACGCATTACTATTCACACAATTCTGACGACCTTCTCTCTTTATCTCACATCAGCGCTGGCGGAACCATCATCGGATCCGGCACTCTCGACTTGGCTGCATCAGCAGCGCTCGAGCTCTCAAGCACGGCGACCAAGACCCTCTCCTTCACCAGCATAGTAAATCATGGTAACGCCACGCACTCAGCCGGTCACCTCTCCATGACGAACGGCGCCTCCTTCCTCAATGTGGGGTCCTACCTACTGGCCTGCTCGGCGCCGTGCGACATCCTCAACAATGCTGCTACGAGACGCCACATCATCACCAACACAGGCTCCATTCGCGTGGCGCACGCATCGACCATTTCGACCACCGTGGGCGTTGAGCTGGACAACAACGGCAACATCACTGTTACCAACGGATCGGTCCTTAACATTGACGGCGGTGGTATCCACACGGGTAACTTGGTAATTGCCAACGGCTCCAAGCTTGTGCTGTCGAACGGGAATGCCTACGGCATTCAGAGCCAGTCATTCATGCCGAGCTCACAGCTCTCTGTTGATGCTACCTCGAACGTCACGAGCTCTGGCGGCACCAACTTCGTATTCGGCCTCTACAGTTGTGCGGGCATCACGATGTCCACAGGCGGCGCGCTTTACTTCGCTGATCCGGCCAACATCTCCAACATCGGTGCCATCGTGCGTGTATCTGGAGGACTGGTGGGTCTTTACACCCCGAACTTGGCGGGCACATCGCAAGTGGCCGTCGAGATTTCCGGCTCGGGCGTACTGGACACTTCCATCTACAACATCACCTTTGCTTCGTTGGCCATCTCTGGTGGAGCACTCAATAAGCTCGGTATTACTACGGTATGTACAGCCATTGTTGTTGCGCAACATTGCTGATCATCATGACACGGTACTCAATCTGCGTGGCACTCACTTACCTTCATTTATAACAATAATAGATTGCGGGTCTCCTCCAGTGGACTGCAGGAACACTGCAGGGCCCCGGCACGCTCATGTCGACGACCAATCTCGTGATCAGCACAACTGGGACTAAGACTCTTCAGGACGGTGTGCTCTACAACGTTGCTGCCGCGACATGGCTTGGAGGTGATATCACTGGTCTTCCTGGCGGTGTCTTTATCAACAGCGTGACAGGTATACTTTCCTCCCCCTTCGAGGCCCCACTCATGTCAGGCCCTAACAAATGACAACGCTTACATTTCCTCAACAGGAACCTTCACCGCCAACACTTCGGCTAACAACCAATGGATCACCTCATCGCCCGACCTGTGCATATTCATCAATGAGGGCAGATTCATCAAGGCAGGCAGCAGTATCAACACCATGCAGTTTGATTTCGAACATAAGCCTAATGCGCAGTTTACCGTTGCCGGCACTCTCGTGCTTAACCAAGGTAACTACGATGCGCCGATCAACGTATCCACCGGTTCTCTGCTGCGCCTAAGCGGACAGCAGCACACGATCAACGACCTCATCAGCACAGCCGGCACAGGCGTGCTCGAGGTGGCAGCTGGTGTTGCCATACTCTCGCCCAGCGGCCTCGTTCAAGGAGGTCTGCAGATGCGCGGCGGTACTCTTTTGGTCAACGGTCAGCTTCAACTGCAGGCCATGTCCTGCACGGCCGGCTGGCTATGGGTCACCAACGGCGGCCTCTACAACAGCTCGGTGCCTACGGTGGCTCAGGGCTCGTGCACGATAACATTTGACTTGACGTGCCAGCTCTCCAGCCTTGGACCGTCGCTGCAGGTCGCGGGCGGCACAGTCCAGCTTTACAACAACCAGTTGCCGCAGCCCGTAGTACCGTTCTCGGTCACCCAAGGGACGCTCGACCTCGGAAACTACAACTTCACCATCGCGGTCCTCTCCCAGACGGCAGGCCTGGTTACTACGGCCGGGCAGCTCGACATCACGGACACTTGGCAGTTCTCGGGAGGCTCAGTCGCCTCCCCGACGCGAGGCACCATCGTGGCTCATTCGTCCTTCATCGCCGATACCGCAGCGGACAAAGTGCTGAGCCAAGTAAGGGTGGTTGTCATGCAGAACCTCACTTGGTTGGCAGGCACCATCCGCTGTCAGGACTTCGTTACGGTAGAGCTGCTCGCCAGCGCCACCTTCAACATACAGCTTGCGGCGAGCAACACCATCCTCACTGACGACGCGGCTGCTCCAGCCAAGCTGCTCACCTACGGTTCCATCGTTAAGACCAACACCTCGAGCACGGCCACAATCGCTCTCTGGCACGAACTCGACGACCAGGCCACCGTGACCATCAACGGCGGTGCTCTGTCGCTCTCATCCGGAGGAGGCAGTTACGATGGTTCGTTCCTGATCAAGCCATCGGGCACACTGCAAGTCACAGCCGACGTGCACACTTTCCAGGCTCCATCGAGCGTGAGCGTATCGGACACGGCCACCTTCCTCGTCAACGGCGGAACTGCCCTCTTCGACGGACAGATAAGCAGCCCGAGCACGGGCCGTACCAGTGTCACAGCTGGCTCGCTCTATGTGATGCCTGATGCCCGTACAGGCTCTGTATCCTACGGCGCCCCGATTTTCGTCTCGGGCGGCTCCGCTACCATATTCGCTGTCTTCCCCGTCGCGATCACTCTCACCGGCGGACAGCTTGACTTTACCCAGCTCACACTCACGCTCCCTTCGCTCGTCATGACCGGCACCGGAACGCTGATCACCGACGGCACTCTTACGTTCTGGTCGATGACGCTCAACTCGGGCACCATCTACGGTTATGGCCGTGTGCTGTCGGTCGGCTTGCTTACTATCAGTGCGTCCGGCGCGCTGACCATCGACACGGCCATCATCGAGAATAGGAACGTCACGCAGTGGAGCGCTGGCAGTGTCTCTCTTACCGATGCTGGCGTTCTGCTCAACGCGGTGAATGCCACTATGACGCTCGATTCAACCGGCTCCATCACCGGTACCAGCGACGCGCGCCTCATCAACTATGGTCAGTACACCAAGGCGAGCGCGACCACATCCACCTTGGACGTCTTATTTGTGAACTACGGCGATGTTGCCGTCTCGTCAGGCGTTCTTGCTCTTCACGGAGGTGGTGTGTCGCTCAGTTCGCTCCTGGTCACGAGCTCCGGCTTGGTGCGTGTGACGGGCAACGCCTTCACGCTCGCGGACTCCTCAACCACTACAGCCTCCAGTTTGGAAGTGGCTGGCGGTACGGCCATCATTGGCGTCCAGGCCAACTACACCACCACCCAGACGAGAGCGGTGAGCGGAGTGCTGCGTGTTCTCTCTGCCACGCCGACCTTCGGAAGCCTCTTGGTATCCGGAGGCACCGTCTATCTCACGCAGAATACGACTTTGCCTCTTGTCAACGTAAGTGGCGGCGTCCTTACCGGCCTCTCGACGCTTACGATGGATGGCCAGGCGCTCGGTACGGATTGCCTTCTTGATTGTCTGTGACTTCTGAGCTCAGTACTCACCAGGGACACCCGTTTATGTTGTGTTCGATCCTCTAGTAATGGGAGGTAGCATTTCCGCCCCTCTCGAACTGATCAACAGGCAGATGTTGCACTTCAACGGATCGAGCACGATCAACGGGGCCACAGTGCGAAACATCGATGGCGCAATCACCCGGTGGTTTGCTGGTTCCATCACCATGGACAGCAGCGCCACGTTCATCAACGAAGCCAACGCCAACTTCTCGATCGACTGCTCGGGCCAGCAGCTCACCAAGCAGACCAACTCCGGATCGTTCTCGTCGTTTGTCAACCGCGGTTTCCTGTACAAGAGTGGAGCTGGCGCGACGACGCTTTCCGTTGGCAAGCTCCAAAACGAGGCTCGGCTCGACGTGGCCAGCAACACGGCCTTCCAGATCGAAGGACTCATCAATCTGGCGGATTTCAACGTAATGGGCAACGTGACCTTCCCCTCGGGTGGCGTCAACGTCAGGCACATGAACGTGCAGGGCTCGGCGTTCTTCACTGGCGGGCTGTTCGAAGTGCGAACCGGATCCGACCTGGCTCTTGCCGGATCAGCGCTTGTATCAGGCGGTCAGCTGGACCTGGCGGGCAACTACACGCCGCTCACTGGCGCCTCGCTGCAGGCGATCGGTGGTACCGTCAACATTCTGGACGGTAACTTCAAGACGTGGGCCCAGTCGCTCAGTGTTGCTGGAGGCGCGGTCCTCTTCAACTCCAACAACTTCACCATCGACAAGTTGCTCCTCACGAGCGGCACCATCGACTCGTGCTGCACCAACCAAGTTTGGCCTCTGCTCGTGCAGAGCGGCGGTGTGCTCACGGGCCGCTCCAACATCAGCGTGGAGAACATGACCTGGTCGGCGGGAAGCACCACCCAATCGGGTTCCACAATCGTCACGGGCACTCTCAACATCACCGGAACGGCGCAGAAGCAGGTGGCTACGCGCACCATCAGGAACACCGGCGTTCTGAATTGGTTCGACGGCGACCTGGTGGGTTCGGACAACGCGCAGTTGCTCAACGAGGCCACATTCCGTTCGCGAACCGCGAGAACGATGAACCTCTTCGTGCACAACAAGCAAGACTGGATCCAACAGGACGGAGTCACCTCGAACTTCGCTGGCGGATTCCTCAACGAGGGTAACCTCCAAGTGCTCAACGGAAGCAGGGCTCTGATGAACTCCACCTCCGGAGGCACGCACTCGGGCTTGATGACGACGGACACGACGGGCATCATTGAGTTCAGCGCGGGCACGTCGAGATTCACGCCCGAATCGTTCGTGCACGGTTCGGGTATCACACGCTTCAGCGCAGGTTCCACTACGATCATCGGTGGCACCTACGAGATCAGCGGCAACACCTCTATCACCGGTGGTACGGTCAATGCCATCAAAGGAAGTCAGCTGCTCAACATGGGCACCCTCGACTTCGTGTCTGGTGTACTCAACTTCTACTGCTCCAACTCACGGTACGTGGCGACTTTTGATGCGAGCCGCCCCGCTTCTCTTACCCACACATCTGTGTCGTTCTCTCCTGCAGGTTCCAGGACATCACTCTTGTCAATGGAACAGAGCTCACTCTCGATGGCGACATTGTT